>JASDQU010506241.1:27695-41295 GCA_032191745.1 Picea mariana | reverse complement strand
CCAATCATTAGAAGATTCATTAGATCCTCCTCTTCTGTCAGCTGCATCTGTTGATCGAAATACAACTCTGAGATCATTTTCTCTGTCAGCTCCTCAAGTTGATTCAAACTCACTTCTGATTTTATGGGACCCTCACGTAGCCTCATCTGCTTATCCCTGCCCACTTGGCAATATGGGACTTCTTTGTTGCTTCCCTAGCAAACTATGAGATCAATTGATCCCATCTTCATTAGCATCCCTTGCTGAGTCGAACTCACCTCCGAGTCCATGAGACTTTCACATAGCCTCATTTCTTTTCCCATGCCCTCCTGGCAAATTGGGATTTTTTTGCTGCCCTCCTGGCAGTCCATGAGATCCCGCAGTGATCTCAATTCATTGCCCTCCTGGCAACGTGAAATTTCCCAGCTCTCCTCATGAAAGTCTGTGAGATCCCGTAGTAATCTCAACTCTTTGCCCCCCTGGAAATTGGGAACTTCCTGGCTATCTTCTTGACAGTCCTTGAGATCTTTAGTTGATCCCAATTCATCTTCACTACTGAGGTTCCTCCCAGTCTCTGGTTCACATACCTGAACCATCTCCTTAGGTCCGTCAAGGTTTTCAGCATGCCTCAACCATCCTCTTAACAGCCTACATTGTCTTCTAGCCATCAACTCCTTTACTGGCCACTTTTATTTTGTCCTCATGGGCCATTCTTATACCCATCTCGACTTTGCATTCTACTGCATCTGCAATGCAAGCTTTTCCATTTCTTTCCTTATATTAGCGAGCTCTTCATCTATTTCAGATCTGCTCATCAGCTCTGGGTCTTTCCTTCCAACATATATACGACCTTCAGTAGCCATCTCGTTGTCCCTATCTGCTCTCCTGGAAAACCTATTGCTATCACTCTAAAACCTTGAGTATTCCTAGCTTCATCTAGAATCCTCCTGACTGTCTATGGATTGTTGCCTACCTGCAAACAAATCCTTACAGAGTTTCATCACTCTGTCTCCTTCTTGCTCCTCCTATCTAAAATATACAAACAGAATCCGAGCTCTAATACCACTTGATGCAGATGCCACCTTTGCATCGATAGAATCGTTGCGCGACCTCGCGGTCTTAAGGATCATTCAATCTATTTTATGAGCCGAAGCGGCTCTTTTTGACTCCCTGCTAGAATCTCCAGTTATCGATCCATAGGTCCTTTCGAAAGCTCCCCTGTGTGAATAGCACTAGGCGCGAGCTCCTTTCTCCCCAAGTGACCCTAGCGCTATCACCCAGGCCCAATTCCAAAGGCGCTTGTCGAAACTCGCAATCTCGCAAGTTCGCGAGTCAAAACTCTCAACTCCTCCTTTCCAGATTCACGATACCCGAAATGTCGATAGGGGTATGGATCCTCCTTGTCAGTGCCCTCTACGCATGACCAATGGCTAGGCTAAACGCTAGCTCCCCTCATGACTTCGTGACTTTTCAAGTCAAATGGTTGAGCACTCATGCCCTTACTCCACAAATCCCCAAGACGCGAGAAGTCAACGGAGTGTTGACTCCTTTCTCCAAGCGACCCGTATCCACTTGTCAACCACGCGGGCCCCACCTTGTGGTTTTGCCATGTGTCCACACTCGTGCCTTAACTCTCAACACTTCACAACTTCTGTAGTCAAGACGAGGTCCTCTCAACCTCCAAACCTCCGAACGTGCGATAGGTGATGGGGTTCCTGGTCCAACGGTCCTCTCGTTCTCTGGTTCCAATGGCTATCCTTTCTCCTCGCGATTTCACAACTTTACGACTTGGAGCACCCAACCTTTGGGCTCTCACCTTGCGAACTTCCGAGTTCGCAAAGCCTGCACTCAGACTTCTTCGACACTTTCGTTGATCATTCGATCACTGCCACTTATCCTCCTCAGACGGACGGTCTTGATCCCTTCGCGACTTCGCCACTCACGAAGTCTAGAGACTTCTTTCTCTGACCTCTGATGTCTGAATCCCCGATATGGGTGATCTCATGACACGTGTCCTCCTTCCAACAGATGACTCAAATTTCTTTGGTACTTCGCTACTCGCGAAGTCAAGATGCTCACCTCTATGAGTCTCAGTACCCGAATCTTCGAAACAAACGATTCCACGAGACGCATCCTCCCGTAGATGGACGACTCAGATCTAATTCACTCTTTCGTGATTTCTGATGTCGAGGACCCAGAATCTCATCCTCTGGACTCCCAAACTCCCGAACATTGAATTCCTGATATGATACTCCTTCGGGACTTTTTCTCTGCGTACGAGGGTTTAAACCTCGAGCTCCTCTCGACAGATCTGATGGTTGTCGGCTATTCTGAGCGAGATCTAACGGCTCAAAATCTCTTTGGCTCTTGTGTTCATCCTGTTGCTCCCTGGACGTGAAATATTCAATGCTCCAGATCTCTTTCGCTTAATCCAATGGTAGTTGTTGCTCCTCCTGAGCTTCATGCTTTTCTTCCCAGACTTAGAAGAATTTTTGAATTCTCACAGGCTTCAACCTTTACTTATTTTCCCTCTACGAACTCTTCACCTTGAGTCTCGCCTGCACGTATAAAAACACTATCCCTCGAGACCTTTGCTCCCCAATCCTTGAAGGATTATGCGAATTCTGCGCTCCTACAAAGTCTTTGCACACAACGTGCTACTCTTTCTGAGCTTCTCTGAGACTCGGACCTCTAAGGAAATAAATCCTTCTTCCCTCTCCTGCAAATGGAAAATTTGGATGCCCTCCTGGCTATCCTTCACTCAAGCAACCTCTTGTTGAGTGCTCAGGGTGTTCAACAACCCTGCAAAGATCCTTCAGTGGATTCTTCTCCTGTCTCTGAACTCAAAGAGTTCCTTATCCTTTAGTGGATTCTTCTCCTGTCTTTGAACTCAAAGAGTTCCTTCTGTGTGCTCTGGAACTTACTCAATTCCCTCCTAGCAGAGTATCAAGAATCCTCAGTGATTCTTGCTTCTAATGAACTCACATCAGAGTTCTTCCTTTGTGCACTCCTTGCACCTACTCAATGCCCTCCTGGCAGAGTATCACAGTTCCTCAGTGATTCTTGCTTCTAATGAACTCACAACAGAGTTCTTCCTTTGTGCACTCCTTGCACCTGCTCAATGCCCACCTAGCAGCTCTTTACAAAACTCAACAGAGGTTTTGTTTGCAACTATGTCTCACCTACAAAGCCTTTCCTTCTGAGGTATTCAACAACCTCCAAGGTCTTCCTTGAGTTGATGATTTCCGCTCCTATGCCCACCTGGCACGTCTTTGTCTAAATCCGCTGAGTTCATAAATGATTTTGTACATTGGTATTCAGAACCCGCAGTGTTCTGTCACACCCTCCTGGTGTGAAGCCTCAAATAACTTTCAACATCCTAAAATCAAACATACTCCTACAAACGCACTGACATACATCTACAACATAAAATGAACACACACAAACATTCATTCAACACAGAAATACTTGCAGGAAAAATTGCTCTGTTTTATATAAATGGAAAATGCCTGTTTTTACAAGGTGTTCCTGAGCTCAGACTTTAACAGAGTCTCGACTCCTTCTCTATGCACACACTCTCTCTCTTTTGCCTCTTCTAACTATTACCACCCTTTTTTTTTTTCAAAATGAGATCGCAATTGATCTCTTACATGAGGGGGATCTTCGAGCTCTTCCCTCCAAACTCACCTACCCTATTCAATGGCATTGAATGGGCTATCTAGCCCACCATCTGGATCTATATCTCAACCTTCAAGCATTAAAGGCCTACCTACTCTACGCCTGTACAAAGCACGGCCTCTCGGCTCAACAGCCTAAAACATTAAATTACATTCATTCAAATTTTAAATGAGGGTTGTGCCTCTCTTGAACATGCAATTTGAATCCCTGACGTGGCTGGCTGGCTAGCTGGCCGACGTGGAGAGATGCTCCTGCATCATACTCCTCAGCTGCAAAAATCATGAGCTCCTTCTCATGAGCTTCCACTCTCAGCTGTGGAAATCCTCCTGGATCCCAAACAACTGTCTGGAGTCTCCTCGCTCCACTTCTTTGTTCCTGTTGCGCTGCTGCTGCTACTTCTTTTTCTGCTTCTCCACTCAGCTTCTCCTTGCTGGCAGTCTCTGCTGACCTGATCATCAGCTCCTTGATCATCTTGATCACTTCGTCCAGCTGCTCCAGTGGCTGGCTCTGCTCATGTAGTCTCCTCGGCTGCAATTTTTTTTTGCAATTGGGTAGATCACTGTGATCTCCCATGCCTTCTTCGTCTACTTCCAACCTCGCCTGTTGGATGTGCATTCCCTGCACTTTCACCCTTCTCTCCAGGGCTTCAATCTGTTCATACAGATAAGCCAAACTAATGCTGTCTGCCTCTTCTTCTTCTTCTTCTTCTTCTTCTTCCTCTTCTGCAAACTCCAACGTTGTAGTCCTTTCAGCTACGTGGCTGAAAGTATTGAGCCACTCCTCAGAATGCTCATCTTCTTCTTTTTCTGCTTGGGCAACTTCCCAAATCTGCTCCAATGCTTCCTTCCTGATAGTCTCAGTTGGTTGTCATGCTTCTGTTGTTGCTGCCTCAACATCCGCAATGCAGACTTCTGCCTCCTCTTGTTCAAATGGTAGGAATATTTCAATTCCCCCAATCATTAGAATGTTTCTCAGATCCTCCTCTTCTGTCAGCTGCATCTACTGATCGAAATCCAACTCTGAGCTCATCTTCTCTGTCAGCTCCTCAGGATGATTCAAAATCACTTCTGAGTTTATGAGATCCTCACATAGCCTCATCTGCTTATCCCTGCCCACCTGGCAATATGGGACTTCTTTGTTGCTTCCCTAGCAGACTATGAGATCAATTGATCCCATCTTCATCAACACCCCTTGATGAGTCAAACTCACCTCCAAGTCCATGATATTTTCACATAGCCTCATTTCTTTTCCCATTCTCTCCTATAAAATTGGGATTTTTTTCCTGCCCTCCTGGCAGTCCATGAGATCCCGCAGTGATCTCTATTCATTGCTCTCCTGGGAATGTGAAATTCCCCAGCTTTCCTCATGACAGTCTGTGAGATCCCGTAGTAATCTCAACTCTTTGCCCCCCTGGCAATTGGGAATTTCCTGGTTGTCTTCTTGATAGTCCTTGAGATCTTCAGCTGATCCCAATTCATCTTCACTACCAAGGTTCCTCCCAGTCTTTGGTTCACATACCTGAACCATCTCCTCAGGTTCGTTGAGGTTTTCAGCATGCCTCGACCATCCTCTTAACAACCTATGTTGTCTTCTAGCCATCAACTCCTTGACTGGCCACTTTGCTTTTGTCCTCATGGGCCATTCATATACCCATCTCGAATTTGCATTCTACTGCATCCGCAATGCAAGATTTTCCATTTCTTTCCTTATATCAGTGAGCTCTTCATCTATTTCAGATCTGCTCATCAACTTTGGGTCTTTCCTTCCAGCATATCTACGGCCTTCAGTAGCCATCTCGCTGTCCCTGTCTGCTCTCCTGGAAAACCTGTTGCTGTCACAACGAAACCTTGAGTATTCCCAGCTTCATCTACAGTCCTCCTGACTGTCTATGGACCGTTGCCTACCTGCAAACAAATCCTTACAGATTTTCAGCACTATGTCTCCTTCTTGCTCCTCTTGTCTGAAATATACAAACATAATCCGAGCTCTGATACCACTTGACGCAGATGCCACCTCTGTCTCGACAGACTCGTTGTGCGACCTCCCAGTCTTAAGGATCGTTCAATCTATTTTATGAGCCGAAGCGGATCTTTTTGACTCCCTACTGGAATCTCCAGTTATCGATCCACGGGTCCTTTCAGAAGCTCCCCTGTGAAAAAAGCACTAGGCATGAGCTCCTTTCTCCCCAAGCGACCCTAGCACTATCACCCAAGCCCAATTCCAAAGGCGCTTGTCGCAACTCGCAATCTCACGAGTTGGCGAGTCAAAACTCTCGACTCCTCCTTTCCAAATTCACGATACCCGAAATGGCGATATAGGTATGGCTCCTCCTTGTCAGTGTCCTTTACGCGTGACCAATATCTAGGCTAAATGATAGCTCCCCTCGCAACTTCATGACTTTGCAAGTCGAAGGGTTGAGCTCTCATGCCCTTACTCCATGAATCCCCGAGACGCGAGAAGTCAACAGAGTGTTGACTCCTTTCTCCAGGCGATGCATATCCACTTGTCAACCACGCGGGCCCCACCTTGTGGTTCTGCCATGTGTCGACACTCGTGCCTCGACTCTCAGCACTTCACAACTTCTGTAGTCGAGACGAGGTCCTCTCAACCTTCGAACCTCCAAACGTGCAATAGGCGATGGGGTTCCTGATCCAACTATCCTCCCATTCTCTAGATCCAATGGTTGTCCTCGCTCCTCGCGATTTCGCAACTTCGTGGCTTGGAGCACCCAACCTTTGGGCTCTCACCTTGCGAACTTCCGAGTTCATGAAGCCTGCACTAAAACTTCTTCAGCACTTCCTCCGATCCTTCGATCACTGCCACCTATCCTCCTTAGACAGATGGTCCTGATCCCTTCACCACTCGCGAAGTCCAGAGACTTCCTTCTCTGACCTCCGATGTTTGAATCCATGATATGGGTGATCTCCTGATATGTGTCCTCTTTCCAACGGATGGCTCAAATTTCTTCGGGACTTCGATACTCGCGAAGTCAAGATGCTCACCTCTGTGAGTCCCGGTGCCCGAATCTCTGAAACAGACGATTCCACAACATGCGTCCTCCCGCAGATGGATGACGCAGATCTAATTTACCCTTTCGCGATTTCTGATGTTGAGGGCCCAGACTCTCGTCCTCCGGACTCCCGAACTCCCGAACATCGAATTCCCGATACAATACTCCTTCGGGACTTTCGCTCTGCTTACGAGGGTTTAAACCTCGAGCTCCTCTCGATAGATCTGACGGCTGTCGGCTATTCTGAGTGAGATCCAATGGCTCAGAATCTCTTCAACTCTTGCGTTCCTCCTGCTGCTCCCTAGACGTGAAATCTTCAACAGTTCAGATCTCTTTGGATTAATCCAACAACAGTTGTTGCTCCTCCCGAGCTTCGCTCTTTTCTTCCCATACTTAGAATAATTTCTGAATTCTCAAAGGCTTCGACCTTTTCTTATTTTCCCTCTGCGAACTCTTCACCTTGAGTCTTGCCTGTGCGTATAAAAACGCTATCCCTCCAGAGCTTTGCTCCTGATCCTTGAAGGATTCTGCGACTTCTGTGCTCCTGCAAAGTCTTTGCACACAATGTGCTACTCCTTCTGATCTTCTCTGAGACTCGGACCTCTAAGGAAATAAATCCTTCTTCCTTCTCTTGTAGATGGAAAATTTGGATTCCCTCCTGGCTATCCTTCACTCAAGCAACCTCTTGCTAAGTGTTCAGGGTGTTCAACAACCCTGCAAAGATCCTTCAGTGGATTCTTCTCCTATCTCTGAACTCAAAGAGTTCCTTATCCTTCAGTGAATTCTTCTCCTGTCTCTGAACTCAAAGAGTTCCTTCTGTGTGCTCTGGCACTTACTTAATTCCCTCCTAGCAGAGTATCAAGAATCCTCAGTGATTCTTGCTTCTAATGAACTCACAACAGAGTTCTTCCTTTGTGCACTCCTTGCACCTACTCTGTTCCCTCCTGGCAGAGTATCAAGAATCCTCAGTGATTCTTGCTTCTAATGAACTCACAACAGAGTTCTTCCTTTGTGCACTCCTTGCACCTGCTCAATGCCCACCTGGCAGAGCTTTACAGAACTCAACAGAGGTTCTGTCTGCAACTGTGTCTCGCCTACACAGCCTTGCCTTCTGAGGTATTCAACAACCTCCAAGGTCTTCCTCGAGTTGATGATTTCAACTTCTATGCCCACCTGGCACGTCTTTGTCTGAATATTCAGAGTTCATAAATGCTTTTGTGCACTGGTATTCAGAACCCGCAGTGTTCTGTCACACCCTCCTGGTGTGAAGCCTCAAAGAACTTTCAACAGCCTGAAATCAAACACACTCCTACAAATGCACTGACATACATCTACAGCATAAAATGAACACACACAAACATTCATTCAACACAGAAATACTTGCAGGAAAAACTACTATGTTTTATATAAATGGCAAATGCCTATTTTTACAAGGTATTCCTGAGCTCAGACTTTAACAGAGTCTCGACTCCTTCTCTATGCACACTCTCTCTCTCTTGTGCCTCTTCTAACTATTACCACCCTTTGTTTTTTTCAAAATGAGATCGCAATTGATCTTTTACATGAGGGGGCTCTTCAAGCTCTTCCCTCCAAACTCACCTACCCTATTCAATGGCATTGAATGGGTTGTCTAGTCCACCATGTGGATCTAGATCTCAACCTTCAAGCATTAAAGGCCTACCTACTCTATACCTGTGCAAAGCACGGCCTCTCGGCTCAACAACCTAAAACATTAAATTACATTCATTCAAATTTTAAATGAGGGTTGCGCCTCTCTTGAACACGCGATTTGAATCCGCTGACGTGGTTGGTTGGCCGATGTGGAGAGATGCTCCTGCATCATAAAGAAATATAAGTAATCTCTTACCTTTCTTAAGGTCCAATAAACCAATTTTCAAGACTTTAACCATCATCATCAATATGTAATAAATCTTTAAATTATTAAATTGTTGTAGGGATAAATTAACAATTTGCATGCCATAAATGGATGAAAATGAAGCCTTTTATCATGCAACTATATTCACTATTAGAAGCCTATAATAACTTCCTTTGTAATATATTACATAAATTGTTTTCACATTTCTCTTTTTCTCTTAATATGGTATAGTATATCTATTTTCAATGCATGTTTTTTAATGCTTAATGCATTCATTATATTGTATTTGCATAGATTTTAGTGTTTGTAAAATCCACAATTTCGAGTTAAGTTGTTTGTTGCAATGATCTTAGTATAATTCATTCATTTCAACATTTGTACAATAGACATAATTAATTGTAGTTGCCTAAATAATTAAGGAGTCTCATTAATTTTGAGAAATTTATATTGATTTAATAAAATATATATTACAATTTTTCAAAATATATATTTTTATAAATTAAGGTACAATTTTCCTTTTTATTTGTATGTGATTATTTTCTTCCTAAGAGGTTACAAGTTCAAATCTAGAGGGAGGTAGGGTATGTATACCTTGGTAGACTTTATCAGTCAAATAGCTGAGTTGAGGGGGTCTCTTGTCCCACAAACAAGGAGGTCTCATACACTAATTTGGTGTGGCTTGGTCGTGACCTTAAAAATAGATTATTATTATTATTATTATTAAATGATTTTATTTATTTATATATATATATATATGAGAGAGAAAGACTTAAATTTTGATAAAAAAAATTGATTAAATAAAATATGGGATCACATAGTTGTAAATTTTTAAATATGAGTATTTAAATTTTTATAATATAAAATTTAATAATAAAGTGTAAAATTTAATAATATCCAATTGTAAACAATTCTATTAATATTTTGTCAAAATTATATTTACAAAATTTATTAAAATTTATTAAAAAATATGTATTTTAATAATATTTATGGGAATTGTAATTTTTTAATCAGATTTGAATATTGTAAAAGTATATTTAAAAATATTTTAATTAAAATTGAAATGTATATTTCCTCTACAATAATTTTGAACTTTTCATTATTAATATTGAAAATAACGCCGACCTTTCAGATTTTCTCACTGATTGGTAATGGCTTTACTGTTCTATAATCCAAAGAAGAAGAAGATGGCCTTGTCTCATCCATGCTATGGCTAATTCTCTTGCACACTTAGAAACAAATACAGTGCCAACAATGCGTGGAGGTGATAACAATGCGTAAGCAGAACAAATTGAAAAATGCTTTCGAAGTGTTGTATCTGATCAACCTCCATGACATTCCTTCGAAATCTAATACGTGTTCTTCTCTCTTGCATTCCTGCGTGAATCGGTCCCACAGCGTTCACGCGGGATTCAAACCCTAATATGATTCAACCTTCTGAGGATTCAAACCCTAATATGATTCAACGTTCTCATAGGATTCAAACCCTATTATGATTCGTTTTGTATAAAGGGCGAGGTCGACCTATTCTTGCGGCCACACGAATGGCGGAGAAGGCTCCTAAAAAGAACGCTTTCATGCTAGGATGCTCCTGCCGTGAAAATCATTTTCTGGCAGATCCTTGTCGGCCACCCGAATAGCAGGACGAGGTCACCTCCCAGGCCAACCTTCACAGTGCGTAGAACATTATCAGAGATTGACCTGGAGGAAGGTGCATATAATTCTTCCACTACTAAACGTATACGGCAATTGCATTGGACGAATGACCTAATAATTTCCTTTAGAAATGGCGGGCACATAGATTACTCCAGAGAATGGGTTCTCTCTGCTTGTCCTTGTATTAAGTGGACTGCCAGAGAAGTGTAAGAACATCAACCTCAATATATAAGTGATTCAACCACTAATTTCATCTCCATCAGAACAGAAGGATGATGTCTCTTTGTTCATTTTTTGGTCTACCACTAATTCCATCTCCATCACAAAAGAAGGATGATGTCACTTTGTTCATTTTTGGTCTACTCTTGATTAGCAATTTTTTCCATTGATCACACAATGAAATGTAATCATACTAGTTTCCCACTATGACCTCATCAATATAAAACTATGACCTTATCAATATAAATGCCATCACCCTATTAGTGTTTCTTTAGTAAAGTATGTTAAAAATATATTCCTATATAACTTAAAGTAGATCATTGATCTAGAATAGATTATTATATAAATTTGTCATTTATCTTGGTATTGTTTTGGTAGAAAAATGGGAAGAATTGGTTTATAGGGCCCATTTTAATGGTAGGTCACATTGGAGATTTGGGATGTGGAACTTTCCCTAGCCATTTTGAGGTATCAAACTACATTTTTGGGGGTCAAAACTTTGCAAGCATGGATTAAATCCCCTTGATGTTATTCTATCCATCAATACCTTTCCAATAGTGCAAAAATTGACTCAATCTAAGCTTCTCCCACAAGAGCATTTACCTTGTTGACCACCAGGGTACTAGTGGATGACAAGTCAATTCCCATTACTCACACATGTGGGGCTAGCCATATGTGGAATTTTAAAAAGATTCTAAAAGGTCCAAAACCTTATTACTAATTGAGGGTAGAAGATGTAAAAGCCCTAACCCTCGATAGCTATGGGGTTATGTTAAATATAACGCCACTAGGAAGAGAAATGGTTCTATTCTCTTGTATTATACTTGTTTCATAGTTGAGAAGAGCATCCAAGGAGTGAGATTTGAGAGCATATGAGAGGTATGAAGAAGATTTAGTAGCCATTCTGGCAATAGAGTCATTGGCAACTCCATAGTAAGTGGCCCTTTCTTTATATTCACATTTTATAACCTAAGAAAAGACAGCAAGGCAAGTCCATGGTGAGTGACCCTTTCTTTATATTTACATTTTCACTACGGAATAAATGAGACTAGAGCATAGGTCTCACATTCTAGCTGGGTTTATTTTATATCGGGTTTCCCATGATACATCGTGTGTTCAATTGTTTGGATGGTGTGTATATTCTCAGGTTCTTTCATTTTCATATTTAGTTATTTTCATAAATCTAAGCAATAAGCTAATAATGACTAATATGGGATCTGAGGAAATAAAATTGCATAATCTAACATTATTGAATATTATAAGATTTGTTGTGACAAAAGTGGAATATCCAAGGCAGATTACAAAACAATTAAGGAAAGAAATATGGTTCTCAAACCTTTATGGTGGATGATTTTTTTGTTTTTGATTTTTTTGGGTTTTAAAAGGTAAAGTCCTTTCTTGATTTACTTGAAATTTTGATGATATAAAACATAGAAAATGGGAAAAAACACTAGAAAAATGTTCCCATCAATCATTTTAAGTCACTTACTCCTTATGGATATATGGTGTTTGAATTCGATATTTTGGTATTTTTGTCATTATAATTGTTCAACTTTTTCTAAGTAGAATTCAGCTTGACATTTTATTAAAAATTGTCAAAGCATATATTTAATGTGAGTATTAGAATACACCATGTTGATGATGATGGTTGTTAACAAGATAGGTATTGTAATTTATTCTAGATCACTTAGGATTTATGAGACCAAGAATAACAAAAAATTACATTTGGACTTTTGATGTCCTTTATCTCAATGATCTCTCAATTAATATATTAATTTTTTGTTGTTGTTGTCAAATGTCCTTAATATATAACCCCTTACTTTTTGTCGAGACAAGCTATACAAGTTACTCATTTCTTCACTTTCAGTTCAACATGTTATCTCAATCCAACCCATACATATAGTCTTCATTTTTTTCATTTTTTGTAAAGTAAGAATATATTTTTTATTTGTTTATATTTTTCCATCTCTTTGTTTCAACTACTACATGATGAAAACTTATCTTGATTTGACAAAGTAGATGTCCTTTTTTCACTTGGAAATATTGTTGTTCTAGGAAATCAATCAATGGGTTGATCTCACTTGATAAAATCTCATTTTCTCACCATGTTCTAGCCACAACTTGTGTATCCTCCTTTGTCTCAAGTCTCAAATTACCAATGGTTCATGTGACAAATATTCTTCTTCATTTCTCCATTTTTAATCCATTTCATTATCTCATGGTACTAACCTTTATATTGAGATGAAATATTTTCTTGCATCACTTTGTTGGTAGCACATGCTTTTATTTTATAATATATTATACATGAGCATATGTTTTCCTTTGAAACATAATATACATGTTTATAGAGACATCATAAAAATAGGGTTTTGTATTTTAACTCTTAGTTCCTTTAAATATTTCCTTCCATCACTTTGTCCATAGCACATGTTATATATATATATATATATATATAGAGAGAGAGAGAGAGAGAGAGAGAGAGAGAGAGAGAGAAAAAGAATGTGCTATGATTTTCATTTAAAAAGTATTATCTAAGAACATCATAAAAATAGGTTTTTATATTTAACTCCTAGTTCTTATAATAAGAATCATTTTTGAATTCTTATTTTTTTGCAAAGTAGCTTCTTCACTATTGAACTTCATAACTAATTTTGTTTGCATTTATTCTACATAGAATAAAGGGCCTCATGTGCCCTATTACTAGTTTCTCTAGACAAGTGTTCCAATTACAACTACAATAAAATTCAAGCCTCACATATTTGTAAGAGGAACAACAAAGAACAACAAGTGATATGTGCATTCCTCCACAATTCTTTTCATCCAATATTCTAACTAATCTATTTATAAGCCAAATAATGGTGGAAAGAGGGGGCATTCTTATTTCACCTCAATATTTCTATTAATTTTGACTTTAATCCTTCCAATCCAATTTTATCATGTATGTATTAATACTCCTAATTCTACAATAACCTTTTCATATAAGTTTAATGTAGCTACTCTACTATGAAGTGGAATTCCTGCTTTGTCCATTCTTTCTTGTAGTTTTATTTTAAGGACATTATTGAAGGCTTTAGAAAAATGAACAAAGCAATGATAAATATTATTACATTTCCCTTGTGCTTTCACGACAACAAATCTAAGGGATCAGGTGCCAGGTGGATGAAACTACAACAAGGAAGGAAGAC
>JASDQU010506239.1:30971-42110 GCA_032191745.1 Picea mariana | reverse complement strand
CCCCCCCCCAAGGAAGCAATGGTCCCCATTGCATCAAGTTCCCTTGGGAGATGAGGAGACTTCTGCTAGATATGAATTTTTGTGCATTGCTTGCCTTGTTGAAGAAGTTGTCCTGCTTAGCTTGTTGAAGGCTTTCATGAACCCATTGTTGGAGGGGTTGGATCCATTCAACCAATCTAGCTGCATGATCTAATTGAGTGTGGGAGGAGTATATCGGTGAAGATGTAGCATGAAGATTATGAAGCGTTCTATTATAACCTTGCTTGACTGGCAGTGTGGAGGCACCCCCATAGATGTAGTAAGAACATCTTGGTACTCTTCTACAATCTTGTCGATCTGCTTATGCTGGATAGAAAGGTCTTGGGATGAGGCTGAAATGGTTGTAGTGTCCTTTTGTTCACCTTCTGATCGGATTGTGAAGAGGATAAACTTTGCAGTATGAGAGATTACTTTGTGGCGTTGTTTTGGTGGGACAATAGTCGGAACTACCTCTGGTATCTTGTATAGATGACCCCCCAAAGTAACAATGACGCTACGAGGTTGAAACTCATAAAAAGCATGACACCTCCACATATATGGTTGGCCTAATATAACATCACAGAATTCCATCGAGGCAACATCACACAATACCTCATCCTTGAAGGGCTTGATGTTGTAAGATATGCAACATTGCTCGCTGACACAAAGATCTTGACCCTTGCGAAGCCACCTAATGTTGTATGGTTGCAGGTGTGGTGTTGTTGGAAAATCCAACTGCTTGACAACCTCTGATGAGATGATGTTCTTTTGGCTTCCACTATCAACAATAAAATGCAATGGGGTCCCCTTCACCCACATCTTTGAATGGAAGAGTCGCTCCCCCTTTTCAAGATCCTCTTCTGGTTGGATTGTTGCAGTTGTGACAGTAGTAGTGGGTTCTGCATCAATGATCTGTCTTCTTTTATTATTCTCTGAATTAGGGTCCAAGTTGGGGTTCAACTCTTTTTCTTTGAGCTTGGCCATCAATCACTGTATTGAGTGACATTCATCAGTGTTGTGCCAAGGGATTTTGTGGAACTCACACCACTTTCCAATGTCTTTCTTAGATTTCTCGTACCCTTCTTTGTCTGCATCTGGGGTTGGCTCTCTTGAGGTTGGCCTTCCTTGCTCCATCCTTCATTATGTGAGTTAGAGTTGCCTTTTACATGCTTCTCCCACTTACTTTGTTGCTTGAATTTCTGCTCAATTTTGACTGCATATCGATATGCAGCTCCCAATGAGGAGATGTCCAAGAAATCCAACTTTGTTTGGATGTACCTGTGTAGACCACTACGGTACTTCAAAACCAGGTGTCGCTCGGAGTCTTTGATACCTAGCTTTGAGCACAAGGTATGAAAGATGTTGGTGTACTCTGACATCGTCTGGTCTCTTTTCTAACACAAAGTTGTCCATCTCATGTATTGGTCATCATAGTTTCCGATAGGGTAGAACTCCTCCTTTAAGGCATCTACAAAGGCTGCCCTAGTGGGTTCTCTCCTAAATAGTGTAGATTCATTCGCGGTGTATCTCTCCCAGTAACCTTCCCACCAATCTCTGACATGGGGAAGGTCTTTAAGGAGTGTGAAGGTGATCCTTTCACTATTGAATTTTTTTTGGATAGAGTAATAACCTTCTAGCAGATTCAACCATTTTTCTAGAGCATTTGCATCTATATGGCCTTCAAATAAGGGGATATAAAAATTGACTTGTACCTTGAAGGGCGTCGCACTTGTGAAATGGCTTCTTGTCAAAGATGCCTCAGCCGCCACCATCAATAGTCTTTAAAGGATTTGAGAAAAGTTGTCCATCGTCTCGTTCCTCTTTCGCACAAGAGCTTCCTCGAGCAACATCTTGAAAGGATCTCCTGCTCTGTCATCTCTCTTTTCTTCCACCATGGGAGGTCGCTTGGGCTAGCAAGAGAGGTTGTCCTCAAGCGAAACTAGCTCGAGGCCCAAATCTCTATACCTTGACCTCGTCGAGGATCTGCTCTAAGAAATAATGAGCAGGCTGCTCTGATACCATTGATCCATATTATTTTGAGAACGACATGAAGACATAAATATAACCAAGATATAACAATTAAATACACAAAAATATAGAAGAGAACACATAAATACAGTGAAACCCAACTTCTATTACTGAATAAGATAGAAAAACATTGTAGAACACAAACTGGCAGAACAAGGTAGCCTATCTCTGAAAGGAAAGAGATGTTGGCTACGCTTCATTTGCAACAAACTTTACATCACACTCCATTGCATGCTTAAAGGGCCTCCTTCACTTCAATTATATATGAGAGAGTGAGAGGAGAACAATTCCCATGATGCATGTGGGATAAATTTGACTAAGTTTATAAAATGCCATAGGCATGTAAAACACTAGGACTTCCCAGGAAGTCACCCATCCTAATACTACTCTAGCCTAAGCACGCTTAATTGTAGATTTCTAATGGGATACGATGCATTAACGCTATGTTGTAGGCATGTACATAAGACCACTAGGAAATCATTACATGATGACTATAATTAACAAATGAAGATGACATTACATTCCATTCCTCATCAAAAGGGTGAATATCGCGGTTTATCAAAACCACGGGCTCAAAATGGTGATTCAGTGGAAAAGGTGGCCACCAAGATCCATCTGGATCAGGGAACCATCAAATAGTCCTTTCTATTCATTCCATAGGATAGGTCCATACAAGACTCCTTATAACTCCATACAATTCCCAATGGATTTGAACTTCGATCTCTACTCTTCCATACAGTCACAGAAACTAATTATTACACGCAAAATCCAACTAACCAAGCCTCATCATTTCAATTACATTTATTTATATACACTCTAAATCAATTACAATTGGTTACAAGATAGTTACAACTTGCTATATTATAGCTTTCCAGCACATGGATAAGAGGGTGTGTTAATTCTAATTACATTCATAAGCATATCAAAATAGGGCATGCAATGCAAAACTGGGTACACAAACTAAAAATTAGTGTGTGGAGCAAAATTGGGCGTGTAAAGACCAACATTGTGTAGATCTTCAAAGTTGCAAAATGGGGTGTAAACAATTTGTGGACGATTAAGGGATGAGAAGGTGTGGGGGGGGGGATGTTTGTAGATGCTAAAGGAGGACAAGGATGAGGAATAAAAGAGGGTAACTCGATGTGCGGAGAAAAATTAAGCCTGTAAAGACCAATTGCGTGCAAATCTTCAAAGTTGCAAAATAGGGTGAGAGTAGCTTGAGGACCCTCGAGGGCTAAGAGGGGGATGTTTGTAGATGCCAGAGGAGGGAAAGGATGGGGAATAAGAGAGGGTCTTTTGGTCTATGCATTTATCACTATCTCTACTTTGTGAGCTCTCTGAGAGGCCTGCAACGAAGTAGTTGGGCACTGCGTCGTGACTTATGTTCTAATCTCCTCCTTGAGACCAATGAGAAAACATTCTTTAAAAAAAATAATCGATTAGGCCCTCTATGTGAATTACCAATTGCTCAAAGGCTCTTATAAATTCTACTACTATGCATGTTTAGTGTAACTTGGTTAGTCATCCCAAATTGAGTGTCTCTTTAAAAACAAGCATAGACAACATTCACAAGCTGGCTCTAAACAAAATATCCCCAATATAATTTTTTATGTCATTGCCATTATTCCTTATCCAAGTATAATATCCCCACTCTAAGTTTCATTATGTCATCATTAATTCCATGGAGTAGTGTTCCATATAAGTAACCCAATTGATGAGATTGGACCTATCAAACTTGTTCATGGAAAGCAATGCTACATATTGTTCTCATGAAAGGGTTCTTTAATGTGACTCTCCCCATTTGCGGAATTTTCCTTGTGTGGGATTGATTTGATAGTCCTACTTCTCGAGCCATTTGGGTAGGCTATCTAAAATCTTATCAACCTTTGTGATAGTTCCTCCATGGCAATTTTTTGTTGGGACACCAAATTTTCCTATTCAGTGAACCTATTATCCAAGTTTATGTTTCTAGTGGCCAACATGGGTGCTTGGGCCTTGTTACACCTCAGATTCACTTTAGTGTACCCTACATTTTTTGTCAAGCATGACCCATCATATGAGAAGATTATGTGCCTCATCGTATCGTAATGAGCCAAAAGTGTGGTTGTATTTGTACTCATGTATTGTATTGGACCATGCTTAGATGTTTTATGTATTGTTGGGGGGCCTATGTAGTATCTCTAGACCCCTTGTGGTTGATCATGGTTTGTCCTTTTAGTCCCCATTTCAAGATATGCATTGCTCTTATGGCTTCGATTAATTGCCCCTTGATGTTGGTATATCTTCATCATGTTGGCCATTTATGATGTAGGTAGGTATGCAAGCATCTTGGGGTGGATCTACTAGGGCACATGATCTAGGGGAGCTACTAGTCTCTCTTATTTCTTTGTATGTGATGTAAAAATGTTGCTCTTGTTGTAAAGGTTGTCATACCTATGTATAACAAGCTTATCTTATACCTAAGCATGGAACCCTATCTTATGCATTCATCACACTTTGGCCATCTACTATGAGAGATGATTCTACATATGCTCACTTAGTTTCATGTTTCATGAGGTAGTCTTACAGTTCTTGAGTCAATACACATATCCCAAGGCATAGGTCACATCCTTCGAGGAACATTTGGGTTATTTTCACTTGCATTGATCACCTCTACACATGCCATGTTGAATATTCTAGAACACCATGTCATTTCATCAGTTTTTAAGCATCTATTCACTTGATTTGAGGGCTGACCCACAATTTGGACATTATGATAGTTATGGGGTGTTTTTAGGACTTGATTTGATTTGGAGGGTCACTTTCCATGCCTTGTGGAGGATCTTTGCTTGATATGAAGACGTGGTCACACCTTGGAGGCACCTTTTGAGCATACATGAGCAAATTCAGAGGAGTCGTCCACTTCTTGGGGTATTATTCACTCATTCTAGAAAGTCGTTCCACATTATGAGGCTGAATGTTGACTTCTTCCTTGCATAAGATGCTTCTAGACCATGATTTGAGGCCTTGACTACACATTTCCAATGGAATGTTGAGCTAATTGAGCAATTTGACCCCTCTTCTATGGGATGACCCCCTCTCTTAGAGGGTTTTATTGTACATGTGGCATGTATTACTTGTATTTGACTTAGTTTTCTTCTTTGTGTGGATGGTAAGTCACTTTTTGTGAGTCTCCTGGGCTAATTTTAGAGAGATAGAAAATAATAAAGAACGAGAAGGATATAGAAGCCTCATCTATAAATACATGCTCTTCTCTCATTCCAATTTGTTGTTGTTAGTGGACATTATTTGAGAAAAACAATTTATTGAAGATCTACCTATTGGAGGTCTTGGTGTCAATTCTTGGATCTCTCTCTTTGTTGGCTATTTTCTTGGTGCATCAATAATTGTCATGAATGTTCAAGACTTCTACTAGCTAGTAAGATCAATCCATTGTAAGGGTTATTTAGTCACTTTGAAGGAAGATGTCTAGGGTTTTTATCTCTTCCATCTTTTGTTGGTTTGGTAAGTGCTTAATCTCTTCTCATGTCTTTCTTTTGGCTCCTTGGTAAGGGTTTCAAGCGTTTTATTCAAGCCATAATTGATCTTGTTGGTGAAGGTTTTTCCCATGTGGAATCCTTTCTTTTAGGACCTTTCTCCTCATAACTTATTCTTGATTAGGTGAGGGATTATTCTACCCTTAGGGTCCTAATCTCTTACCCTAATCCTCGAGATAGAAGTGACCAAATTTTAGAGGGGCATACTTCTTGACCCCATAATCCCTAATTGGAGAAAATGCACTATTCTTCTCCCAACAACAAACCAAAAACCGTAAAATTCAAAACATTTTATCTTTTATTTGTTTAGAACGAATTCTAACARTGAAAAATCAAAGAAAACTATTTMTTTAGGTTTCTTTCATTGTCTATTGTAAAGTTAACGGTTCATTKTATTTCCTAGACAAATTTATTCAAGGGTTCATGCTTAATTGTTGATTTTTAACTCYAAGGAGGCAAAACAACCCTATAGAAATTAGGWGCTTCAAGGTTTTATCTAACGTTTTGTGGGTATTTTTTTTWTATAAAAATYSAYTGTGGATTGGCTCAAGAAAGAGCTCTAATAACMCTTGTAATATACTTAACCAACATAAACAATAGAACGYGAACAATATTCAAAGAAATATAAGAGAYAACAATATTRAACCTGTAGAATATAACCCTTGCATTGATAATCCAAAAGAGAGATCAATGTTCACAAGCCTCTTCAAGGGGGCAACCTCCTTTGAGCAAAGCTCCAATACAACAACAATCCTTGACAAAACATCACATAGCCTTCTAGCTTTATAAATAGTTTCTTACTAGCAATAGCCTATACTTGTGGGTCCATCATTAATCATTACCAACCACATAGTGGGTCTTGTTTAATAAGGACAMCSCTTTTACATTAAGTATCTACCCACTAACTATCTAGTGGGCCTTGCACATTAATTGACTAGCTCCTAAGTACCCCCAAAGTAGGGAGATTAGGGTAAGACCCTGACATGACAATTGTTTACACACATCAAACATTAAGCACCATACATAAATTTTGCTAGGAATATTTAAGTGACAATGTGGGCATGTTGGAAACATGAAATCTTGTCCATGCTATCACTTCTAGGTTCTAGGAAAATTTTATGTCTAGTGCTTAAGTTTAGTGAATCACGGAGAGCACAACAATGTAACTCATTATCATTAGTAATGTTATTATTGTAGTGATATTTATTGTATGCTCACAAGTAGCATCTCATCTCACCTTATGAGAGTATAATGTAAAATCTCGATGCCGAATTTGGCTTAATGTAAATTTTTGACGATGAAGTTGGACTTTTCTTAGTCTATCAAGATTTGAGATGCAAATTTAATTGTACTATAGCATGCACTGATAACCACAATGAAAGGCGGGACTAAACTACTTGTAACCCTTGTTAAATGAACTTTGCGCATCCATTTTACAATGACTATAATCAATTTGCTAATTTTCATTCATCTCACTTCAAAGTTATCCTCCAACCTTGATGGTTTAATAATATATAATATTTCTATATTAAAAAAAAATTGAGGATGCTTCCTTTAGATTTTATTGTGTTGAGCATTCATTCATTGCCTATCCATACGTGGAATGTTGTATTGCATTGACCTCCTAGTCCAACTTAATGGCCACGATGACTTTCAATATTCAAATGATGGCCTTGCAAAGGTGAGAGCAATAACAACACGCCACTTTCACGAACCTAGCAGGGCCCGTTCACACACACACACACACACACAATATTCTAAAGAGAACCTGACATAATCTGTCTCTCTTCCTAAGAATATTTGGATGGAGGGCACCTCAGTCACTAACCACAATGGTTGATGGTAACCCAACGAAACTCAAGTAGACTTGAACCCCAACCAAATACCTCATGACAAACTCCACCTTAAAATAGTTTATTCAAACTTATTGAGCTAACCCACATGGCTAGATATGTGTGTGTGTGTGTGTACACACATACACATATTCTAGGTAACATATCCCAGGGGAAACCCTAGATTCTTCAAGGCATAAGGCCAGGTCAACAACTTATGAATAGATCATATATATAACTCATTAACAATCAACTCACTAAGAGAAAGCGTGTCACAAAGTGGGGAGGCTAACAAGTTTTCATCACAACCACTCGAGCAACACCTAATTCACACACACACACACACACACACACACACACACACACACACACACACACACAAACCCATATATTTCAAGGAAAGCCTCACAAGATCCCCCTCTTCCTTGTCTGAATGGAATGCGACTCAACTGCCAACCTCAATAGTGGCTAGTAACCCCAAGGGACTCAATCGGATTTGAACCTGTGACTTATGTCCTCCTCGTTAGGAACATGCCTTAGGCGGATGGTTCAGCCGATTGAGCTAACCCTTGAGGCTACACACACACACATTGACTAGATGCTTTCGGCCAACATGTACAAACAACAATTGTTATACTTAATATATTTAATGGGACAATAACATCTTATCATGCTACATAAGTCATCCTTCAACTAATAGATGGCAAGTCAGGAGTATCTATTCCACCAAAGTCACACATGACATGCATCAAGCTCCAACTGCTATCACAAGCATAGGTGCACAACTATCATAAGCACAAACATGAGCATGCCACTTGAGAGAGTTGAACTGTGGTGGGAACATAAGCAATACCCCGCTTTCACTAGAAAAGTCCTATCAATATAATGTTTTTATATTTAAAAAATGATATAAATTTATATTTATATTAAAAATATTTATTTAGTCAACTTGAAAGATTCCATACATCTATGTAGAATGTTATCTCAATTTCCATGTTTTCATGTTTTTGAAAGTTGAGTAGAGTTTTTCTTCTTCTTTTTTATTATTTAATTTATAAATAAAATAATTTTATAATTTTCATTAAATTTAATTTATTTTAAAAAGTACATTCTCACAAAATATCATTATTTAAATTATCATTAAATTTATTTAAAAATAGATCAATATATTATTTTAAAAAATATGGTTCAACTTGAAATTCTCCTTATAAAATTGATAAATAATAAATAATAAGAAACCACAACATGTAAATGATATCCCACCTTTTAATAAGTCAAAATATTAATGAAACAAGGGTAATAGCTGCAGAGTAGCTAGTTCCCGCCTCATTGAAAAATCCAAGCCTTTGTATTTCAGAGATAAAGAATTCGAGCCTTTATATTCCAAAGATGAAGAATCTGAGTAGTAGTATTCCAAAAATCATTTTATACATTTCTCGAATTTGAAAATAATGGTATTCCATTGAAAATGGAATATACAAAGATGAAGAATCCGAATACTAGTATATTCCAAAGATCATTTTGTACATTTCTAGAATTTGAAAATAATGGTATTCCATTAAAAATAGAAATACAATTTATATTTTAAATATATTTTTATTAAAAAATAAAATTTTATATTCAATTTAATTTAATAATATTAATACAAAATTTTAACTTAATAAAATTAAGATTATTTTTATATTATAAAATTTTAGAGAATAAATAAATAAAATATTTATTTAATATCAATTAAATCTAATTAAAATAATTGAGTATTTTATTAAATTTCCATTTTCAATCTAAACCACATCACAACCTCTTAATCTTAACCTCGGTCTTAGAGAACAAATATCAAATACTTCATTTCATCAATTATGTATTAAGTGTTATACCATGCAAGTTAAGGACATAGATTTTGTTTTAATGACCTTAAAATTAACTTGTAAAGTAATTGGAAACAAAAGCGGAGTTCAAAAGATTTTTATATAAAAAATATGTACAGTAGCATATCCCATCCCATGTTAAATATTTCATCCGTTTGATCATCTCAATCAAACTGATCATTGGCCAACCATAAAACCTCTCTCACTAGTGGGAAGAGCCCAACATTAAAGACGAGTTGTTTGGTAATTCACCTACAAAGCAATGATAATTCAAATATGCACTTACCTAACCACATGGAGCCTCCATTGCAGAATTGTCAGAACTTAATGCCTGCCGATAGTGTCAGAGCCTATCAAAATGGTCAATTAGAAATTTGATTTTTTAAATTAGTTTTTTAATTCTAACAAATCCAAAAAAAAATGACACACACAAGGGGAATAATGTCATATCACCTGGCTATAAACCAATTAGAAATTATATATCAAAAATTTCATAAATAAAAAAAACAAAATTATTTAAAAAAAAAATAAGTGAATTTCAAGTTATATGGAAACTTTGGACAAGGTTGTAGATTTTGGGGAATTAATAAGTAGTCAACCTCGTTTGACTCCCTAACCGAAAGCTATAGTCGCCAGAACAATGCAAAATGCACTATTTAATATAGCAAAACACACCTATTAATGTACGGTCAAAGCATGTTGACTGCTACGCGATTGCTATAGTCTTCTGTTGAGACCAGGATTAATAAAGTAGGCGTGGACACTTCCTCCATATCAAGAAAATGTGAAAGACACTCTGGAGAGCGGTCACTCTTGACAACATTTGGCACCGAGTCCTCATGGATAAGTATCTAGGTGCCATGCCCCTCCCTCTTTGGCTGCGAAAGACACATCTTCTACAGAAGAGGGCTTCACCCTTTTGGAGGGGTCTGGTTTCTTCCTCTCAGGTGATCCTTCACTGGCTCCGTTGGAGGCCTGGATCGGGTTCTGAGATCAAACTCGGCAGAGATAAAATTCTAGGTTTGGATGACCACTCGATTCTCTCTCTACCACTCAGATCGCAACTGTTCTCTTTAAATTACTGTTCCCTGGCTCAGATGAAGGTGGCGACCCGCGCCTTCCCTCTCCCGGACCATTGGCTACACAACAACGACCTCCCTCTTATCGGGCCTTTGGCATTGGAATGGGATTCTTACACGGCAACATTAAAACGTGCCAACATCTCCCTCACTGACGCACGGGACTCCCTCATCTGGGCCGGGGGTGATGCCTCTGGCATAGTCTCTGTCAAAAACGTCTACGTGGCTCTCCTGCCATCACTGGACGTCGATGCATTTCCATCGTGGCTCCTTCAGATGTGGAAGTGGCCGCTCCCTCTAAAACACAAACTTTTTATCTGGCTCTATGCAAATGAAAAAGCTCTCACCTGGGAGGTGCTCCGTAAGAAAGGTTGGTAGGGTCCCGGTTTATGTGCAGGGTCCCGGTTTATGTGCTCTATGCTGCCGAGCCTCTGAGGACATCCATCACTTACTGATACATTGTATTTTTGCAAAAGAAGTCTGGAACCGTATATTACAACACTTCTCCCTTCCCTTCTCCTGGACCGACGCCACCATCTCAGAGTGCTTCTCTTCTTGGTATTCTGAAAAAGTTGGGCCTCTTTCACTGGCTGCCTTTGTTCGCTGGCAGATCTGGACAGAACGCAACAAGGTCATTTTTTAGGATGCCTCACCTTCCATCCATGTGGTTTTTCACAGAATTCTGGCTACCTTCCATTGGCAACCGTCTACTGTTAAGGCTCTCCCTTACAAAGCTATGGAGTTTAATTTGCCTGAAGGTTACACCGTGGCTTGTTTTGAC
>JASDQU010506239.1:0-14219 GCA_032191745.1 Picea mariana | reverse complement strand
TCTACACCCCCTTGCGTTTATTTGTTTTGTAGCCCTATAGATGTGTGTCTTGCATTTGCTCTGTATATCCATCGCCCACTGCAAATTTAAAGGGTTTTGCATAAAAGTATTGAAGAATGGTTGGTGCGGAGGTGGACGTGGTCAATTTTGAGATGGGAGAAGACGGTCTGATGGACAATGATACGATGAAGGATGGTCGTTCCCACTCTTGTGCCCAAGTTGAAATTTGCCATAACGGGGGGGCACTTCCGAACTCGACGATGGTGGTTTAGAAGACCAAAGGAAGGGGTTTCTAGGAAGAAATTAATGTTGAACGCATAACCGCTTTGCAGTGCGAGAATTTTAGTCTCCCGACTTGGATGGCGGCCCTAGCCCTTAAAGATTCACATAGACCTGATTTAAAGGTGATTCTTTCCTTTGTAAGCATCCAGATGATACGTATCTCTATAATGGATTGGCAACTCAACTTTGCTTATTTTGTGGATTTTGATGGTGCTGCTAGTTTGGGGTTATTTGGCCTTCTGTAGAGTTTTGGTCATACTTCTTGTTTGGAGTTTTTAGCCTCTACAGGATTCATTGCTCTTTTGATGGTTGATGATGTTTACTTTTATTTAAAGCTTTTGTTTTGGTTCCCAACCAACTCGTATTTTTCTGGAGCATTCATGTGGTAGCTGTGAGTGTTGCCATCCTTGCACCTCTGCAACCAATCCTCTATTGCTTTAGAATTCAATCATTTTCTTTGACGTTACTTGGCCTTCCTCTTCAAAGTTTCTTTCATACTTTTTGATTAGAGCTTTCAACCTACACTGACCTCATGTTCTTGCCTTTCAATACATCTTTGTGGGATCTTCTTTAGTTTCAACTAAGGTCTTTTAGCATTGGTGTTACTTCCTTAAAGAAGCCTTGTTTTGGTCCCTTGCTAATATTCATCTTTTGAACATTTTGTACATGGATAACTATCATGGCCTTGTAGTCGTGACTCTTTTTTGATATTCAACGTTTTCATACTTCCCTAAGTTGCACTTATGGGAGGTGTATATTTGTATACATGCACCATGTGATTAGGTAAATGCATATTTGAATTATCATTGCTTTTGTAGATGAATTACCAAACAACTCGTCTTTAATGTTGGGCTCTTCCCACTTTAATATAAGTGTGAGTGATCTCCTTGTAATCTTTAATGTCGGGCTCTTCCCACTTTAATATAAGTATGAGTGATCTCCTTGTAATCTTTAATGTTGGGCTCTTCCCACTTTAATATAAGTATTGAGTGATCTCTTTGTAATTATACAACATATATATAGAATAGATATATAGATTTAATCTTTCCGTCAGTTCCATTTCTTCTGTTTTTCTTTTGTTTTGTGTGTATGGAGTTCAAGCTCAAGCACAAACTTAGCTAGTGCTCTTTGTTTTTAAACATTTATTTGATTTACTTGGTTTGATCTTGTATATATTTGATTGATCCAAAGTTAACATGCATAGATCCAAGATGAAGATAGAGCTATATGCTATTTTAATAAAGATCTTGTGTTGAAATGCAGTTATTTTATTTTAATAAATTTCAGGTTATGGCAGATTTATTCTAAACTGGTTATTGTTTACATTTACTTTGTTTGATCCTGCTCATGCTTAATAAATGCAAAGGTAATATAGATAGATGCAAACTCGTTGTTGTTTACATGGACGTTGTTTGATCTTGCTCATGCTTAATACATTTAGAGTTAACATGGATAGATTGAAGGTTAATAAGTAAATATGCTAAATCAATAGTTCTTGGATTTTTGCCAAACTAGCTGTTCATTACATGGAGCAGTTGTGTGCATTATTTCCACCCATGAAGGCGTTTTTCCTTGTGATAACTTAATTTGAATTATATCAAGTGATAATGATGTTTATACCATCTCAGGAATCAGAGATATCACTTAATTTGAATTATATCAAGTGATAATGATGTTTATACCATCTCAGGAATCAGAGAGTCTTGCATTTACAAGTTGGCTGGCCTCAACAGAGTACATTCTAATGATGTTTATAGTATATACCATCTCAGGATTCAGAGAGTCTTGCATTTACAAGTTGGCTGGCCTCAACAGAGTACATTCTAGAGCTTTTTTGCTTGCATATGCCATCCTGTAATTGGATTTGAAGTGCTTAAAATGTTTTTGGGTATGCCTATCATGGGTTGCCCGCCCTTATCTTTTGAAGTGCTTGGGGCGTAATTTCATGGGTAAATTATTGGTTTGGATTAGTGGAAAGCTCATTTGGGAAAAAATCCAAAATACTTCCCATCCATATACAACGCAGACTTGAAACTAAGCTACCACATTTTGATCAAGTGGGTGCCAACGTGTTGAAGGTGAATTGGTAAAGGTGTCTCCTTTTAGAAGAGTTCATGTTCAAATCCCATGGAGGACTTCTTTTCAGAGAAAAGAAACATCCCACTATAGAGAAGGCGCCTTACCTCCCATTTCATGTGATCGGAAATGTGGCTTTTTTTTATTTCGCTAGAAGTCTTCAATAGAAAATCATATAATTAAAAGGCTGCACTATTACCCAACAAGGTTACATCCTAACATTGCCAAACTAATCTTTAGTTTGGAATCCAAACAAGCATGATGTTTTACTAGATTCCCTTGAAAATCTAACAAATTTCCATTGGTAACAAACCTTTCAACACATTCTTGGAATTTGAAAAAGCTCCTACCTTCCATTGGTAATTTAACAAACCTTTCAACACATTCTTGGAATTTGAAAAAGCTCCTACCTTCCATTGGTAATTTAACAAACCTTTCAACACATTGACTTGAATGAGAGTTCAAGTCACAAATATTGCCAATCTTCTTTACAAATATTGCCAAACTTCTTTACACATTGACTTGAATGAGAGTTCAAGTTACAAATATTGCCAAACTTGATACTCCATGACTGCTTCAGTTTGAAAATTTATGCGACTCAGTTGGATAGTTGCAAAGGTATACATTATTCTTTCAGGAATAGATACATTAAATAAGAAATCAGGAAAGTAGGCATAGCACACAGAATGATATTCTTCTATTATTTCCCTATTGAACATAATACAATACACATATATAAAGCTGGACTCAGATCCAACTAATTCCACTCTCAGATCCAACTAATTCCACTCTCGGAGGGAGAGGTTGAGAGAATCTCTCAACATCCTCCAACAAACCCAATCCAATCCTTAAGCTCTACTAGTGGCATTAATTAGGCATTATCTCTAACACCCCCGTGAATGCCTACATTGAAAAACTTCACAAATTACATAACATAAAATGTTACAACACTTAGTTTGGCATGATCCTCATCAACGCATACACCCACTCTGATGCTTCTGGATTGCGCTCTTTCTCTTCCTCTTCTTTGAGCTTTCCTTTCCACTCATTTAAAGTATAAATGTTTCAAATCATCATTCATGAACTTGCACAATAGATAATATTGACAAACTCGGTGCACCGGGGCTTCCATGAGAAAAGTTGTCAAGTAATGAATCATCCTATTGACATACCTCCATCTGTCAGATATTTTGCTTTCGGCTATCTGTCAGTTTGTAGAAAGGCAATCTAGGTATTGAATGTCTTCAAAAATCAATTATACAAGGTGACTTCCAATCGTAAGAACAATTGTTCTTGAAACTGGGGCTGCGAGCGTATATCAAAATACGAGAGTTACTACTTTCTTTTACATAAACAAATTTCACATAATATATATCTAACATACATAAACAATAACTGTATTCTAGAAAAGTTTGAGAGGTTCATCATCATTGGAGGAGTATTCATGCATAGCATCTAGTGAGTCCTCAGCTATGTTCGCTGACTCTTTCAGTTTGCCATTTAGAAGATCATTAGCACGTGTTTTGCAATTTAGTACTGTATGTCCACGTCTTCGACAATAGTAGCATTCAATGCTTTTTTTTGTTCTTCCTATGGAGTATAGTGCAATTTCAGAATGTGAATTGACTTCCACTTCACCTTCCTTCATCCTCTTTTCTTCTGTTAAGGGTGCTGAAATCATGTCTTCCAGAGTTCGAGAGGGCATTCGAGTTAAAGTAAAAATAACATTGTCATATTTTTGAGACAAACTATTCAGCAAGATTGCTTTTGCGCATCATCTTCATCAACTTTAGAGTCGGAGTCAATCTCTGCCAACTGTGCTAACAAAGACTTTAGATCATTTATGTGAGAAGACAATGATACTTCATCATGCATTTTTAATTTGAATCGCTGTAATTTAAATGAAAACTTGGCATTTACAGCCTTTTCCCCAAATATTGTACTCAATTGTGCCCACATTTGTGCAAAAGATTTTTCCAAATCTATTAGATGTAGTTGGGAATTTGCAAGAGACAATCCAAGAATGGACTTGGCTCTATCATCTTTTTTTCCCATTCAATTAATTGGCTGGGATCTGTAGGTGCCTTCTCTGTACCTTTTACTATTCCCCATAAATTCCTATGCATCATTTGAAGTTGTATTTTTACTTTCCAAGTATGAAAGTTAAAACCATTAAATTTTTCCAATGTAATATTCTCCATAATAACAAGAAACTTTAATCAGGAAATGAATACCTCTGCACAACGATCAATTCACCTCAATTACAGTGATGGCTCTAGCATGTATATGGCAGCAGCAATTCACAACTCTTTATTTCCACAAACTACAGCAGCGACAACATTTCCCACAAGCAACGATTTCTCTTTCAAGCAGTCGACTCCCTTTGGCTAATTGATTGGCTTACACGAAGCTTCGTGACTTCTATTCTTCATTTATCAATGGGAACATGAGGGTTACGACTATAGAGAGATCAACTAGATCTGTAGCGCGGAGAAGAAGAGCAATTATCCTTCAACGAATGTCTGACAGGCTCTAACTGGAAGCTTCTCCTGTTGCAAACCAGTTCATGGCAGAACTATATCACATGGATCATTAAAAAATGATTTTAACGATTTCGTGGATCCTTCAGCGCCTACGCAATAGCAAACTCAGTAGATCGATTTATAGCAGACTCTGGTTGCACACGTCTTGCATCTCTGAACCCACACACTTCATGTACACGCTAAGCAACAATATACCTTCTAGCTACTCCGTTTGGCAAAGGATGATCCTGGCCCTCCTGTGACGGAGTTAAGCTAGAGCTACTTGCTTTGATACCAAATAAGAAATCACTGAATCAGGAAAGTAGGCATAGCTCCCAAAATGATATTCTTCTATTATTTCCCTATTGAACACAATACAATACACATATATAAAGCTGGACTCAGATCCAACTAATTCCACTCTTGGAGGGAGAGGTTGAGAGAATTTCTCAACATCCTCCAACAAATCCAATCCAATCCCTAAGCTCTAGTAGTGGCATTAATTAGGCATTATCTCTAACACATTATTCGTTCAAAATTGGATTAGTCTAAATAGTCTACCATTTCTCCCTTTTTTGGCCTTTCTCTTCCTATTTTAGTCGTTTCATCTTTGTTCATGTGTAGATAGTTCCACCTTTGTCGTCTCCATAACTAGCTAATTTCCATGGATGTGGATCCATGAATTTAATGACAAGATTGCCTATAATAGAACACAATCACCACACCACCATTGAGACAATCCCTAATCCATTTTCAGATCATATTCAATTTGATAGATTCTCAACAGTGAAATGCAAAACATATCAGTGAACTTGTAAATGGTCTTTCATGGCAGGCTAGAGGGGCTTATGGATGACAAGTGGGAAAATTTTCGTCCCATGAGCCAAGAGAAAAATGTTAGGGTGTGTTTATGGATGAAAATTTAATTTTATAAGTAGGTACGACACGATGTTGCAAGGTCGTTTCGAAAGGATTGCAGAAGTATGTGATCCCAGTAGAGGGGTTTGGAGTGGAGTAGAGAATATGTGGAGTATTGGGAGTGTGCCAAGTTGTGCGTTGTTGCATTTGAACATCTGTATTTTTTTCATAAGCAACAAGTCAAATATTTGTGGGTGGTTCTGTTTGTAATATGTTCGACTACTTTGGGAAGTGGATTTTCCATTGATAGGCCACATTACTTTGAGGGCTTTGCTTAGTTTGCAATAATTATAACTATAGAGATGTGAACAGTTTTGGGATAATTAGTGTGCACAAGTGCATTGGAGGTTTCATTCTAAAGTAGTGGGAAACTCGGCACAACTGGGTTTATTTAGTTTTGGGATAATTAGTGTGCACAAGGGCATTGAATGTTTCACTCTAAAGTAGTGGGAAACTGGGCACAATTGGTGTGCTGAATGAATAGGATTTGGGGTGCTACAATAAGATCAATGGAGTATTTTGGAGTATTTTTGGTGGTAAGAATATGAAAACTGCAAAATATAATTCATTTCTGGAAACACTTAATAGATCAAGGTGCACAATTAATATATCCAAGTTGAAATATAAGTTAAGGTGCTCAAAATATTCTTATTCTTATCAGCAAAAACACTTCGTTAATATTTTGTTGTAGCACTCCAAATCCTATTCATTTAGCGTACCAGTGGTGCCAAGTTTCCCACTACTATATTGTAAAACTTCCAATGCCCTTGTGCACTCTAATTATCTCAAAATTGTGCACATCTCTCCAGTTACAACTATTGCAAACTAAGTTACATCTCTACAGGGCTTCAAAGTCACATGGCCTGTCAATGGGAAATCCACTTCTCAAAATTGTCGAGTATTTAACAAGCCTCATCACCTTCACTGCAAATGTGTGAATGCAGCCCAATACTCCGATGCACGACCTGGGACATCCCCAATACTCCACATATTCTCCATTATGCTCCAAACCTTTGCACTGGGATGACATACTTCTGCAATCCTCTTGAATCATCGATGTGATGTCATGGTGTACTTGCTTATCAGAGTGAATTTTTCATCCATAGATACACCTTGACATTTCGATTTTGGTTCATGGGAGGCAGATTCTCCCACTTGTCTTGTTCCACATTGTAAGCCACTCCAGATTGCCATGCGAGCCCTCTTGCAATCTCATTGATATGCTTTGCGTTTCACTGTTCGGATCTATCAAATCGATTATGATTAGAGGATGGAATAGGTATTTGCCTGAATGGTAGTGCAGTGATTGTGTTCTGTTATGGGCAGGGAATTAAATATTTAAAATCCTACCATTAAATTCAAGAATCTCCATTTCCATGGAAACCAGTTGGTTATGGAGATGACGGAGGTGGGACCTTTCACATGCTAACAGAGGCACGTGGTTAAAGGCATTTGAGTGTCAGATCTCGAGTAAAGGTGAAATGGCTAGAATAGGGAGAGAGAAGACGTTGGAAAAGGGAGAAATCATAGAATGCTTAGATTACAAGATTAGAGTATATATCAGTAGATGCTGCACAGTTAAACAATGTCTATAATTTGAGTGTAAGATATGGAGCTTAGCCCAGCGAATAGATCATTAAATAGAAAAAAATCCCTAACTTATATTGCATTTAAGGATTTGTTTTCTGGCATTGCATTTCAATTATCCTTATTAAATTTTGAAAATTTTTGAAAATAATATTATGGATTTCAAAAAATTTCCAGAAAAGTTATCGATGTTGCTTCTCTGTTCATTCCATATCTCATAGATTGTAGAGCCAGGCTCTTTTTTGTTACTTAAGGAATGAAGCCTAATATAAGGAATGGAGCCTCTAGAGGCTCATTGAAGTTTTATATATCGGGAGTAGCCAGGTGTCAAGAATGGACGATATGTGTAACACGTATTACGTATTGAATCAAATGTTTGTAAATCAATAAAAATGAAAAAGAAAATACATTTTTATTATAATAAAAAATATGTTAATAAAATGAATCAGTATAGGTTCATTTGTACTTGATAAATCCAAGGTTAAAATAAATCTATGTTGATATCCAATCTTGATTAGGTTCCTCAACCTATATGTAAATTGCTACAATATGAAATTGTAAATTAATTTATAAAATTAAGATAAATAATAAATAATAAAAAATTACAACATGTAATTGATATCCCACCTTTTAATAAGTCAAAATGTTAATAAAACAAGAGTAATATTCAAATTATCATTAAATTTATTTAAAAATACATGAATATATTATTTTAAAAAATATGGTTCAACTTGAAATTTTCCTTATAAAATTAAGATAAATAATAAATAATAAGAAACAACAACATGTAAATGATATCCCACCTTTTAATAAGTCAAAATGTTAATGAAAAATCTAAACCTTTGTATTTCAGAGATAAAAAATTTGAGCTTTTGTATTCTAAAGATGAAGAATCTGAGTAGTAGTATTTCAAAGATCATTTTGTACATCTTTCGAATTTGAAAATGGAATATACAAAGATGAAGAATCTTAGTAGTATTTCAAAGATTATTATGTACATCTCTCGAATTTGAAAATAGTGGTATTCCACTGAAAATGGAATATACAAAGATGAAGAATCCGAGTACTAGTATATTCCAAAGATCATTTTGTACATCTCTCGAATTTGAAAATAATGGTATTCTACTGAAAATAAAAATACAATTTATATTTTAAATATATTTTTATTAAAAAATAAAATTTTATATTCAATTTAATTTAATAATATTAATACAAAATTTTAATTTAATAAAATTAAGATTATTTTTATATTATAAAATTTTAGAGAGTAAATAAATAAAATATTTATTTAATATCAATTAAATCTAATTAAAATAATTAAGTATTTTATTAAATTTTCATTTTCAATCTAAACCACATCACAACCTCTTAATCTTAACCTCGGTCTTAGAGAACAAATATCAAATACTCCATTTCATCAATTATGTATTAAGTGTTATACTATGCAAATGACATAGATTTTGTTTTAATGACCTTAAAATGTAACTTGTAAAGTAATCGGAAACAAAAGCGGAGTTCAAAAGATTTTTATATAAAAAATATGTACAGTAACATATCCCATGTTAAATATTTCATCCATTTGATCATCTATGTTAAATATTTCATCCGTTTGATCATCTATGTTAAATATTTCATCCGTTTGATCATCTCAATCAAACTGATCATTGGCCAACCATAAAACCTCTCTCACTAGTGGGAAGAGCCCAACATTAAAGACGAGTTGTTTGGTAATTCACCTACAAAGCAATGATAATTCAAATATGCACTTACCTAACCACATGGAGCCTTCATTACAGAATCGTCAGAACTTAATGCCTACTACAGAGCCTCAATTGTAGAATTGTCAGAACTTAATGTCGATAGTGTCAGAGCCTATCAAAATGGCCAATAAAAAATTTGATTTTTTAAATTAGTTTTTTAATTCTAACAAATCCAAAAAGAAAATGACATACACCAGGGGAATAATGTCGGGCGAGCAATATCCAGCCTGCTACAGAGTCATTAAGACTCTGTCAGTGCATGGATATACTCACATGTATTATGGTAACGGCTGCATACGCATCGGCATATATCCATTGTCCGCCATCCTGCCATGGAAACACATCAACACATGTTCCATGGGATGGTCCTGGCATGTTAGACATGCATATTCCCATCGCCCCACGATATCCTCCATGTCAGCGCCTGGATCCGACAACCCTTGGCCCTTTGTGTTGTTTCCGTTTTCCGTTTGTTGCTTAATGGATGCATGTAAGTCTTGACTAATGGATGCAGGGTTTTCGAGGTGATCCGTCGTCTTTCTGTACTCTGATAGATTGGGTAGATTTTGTGGGAGGTCGAGGCGCAGCGAGTAATATCCAACATTCATCTCGAGTTTAATTATCCATCTACCCACGCTCTGGTTCTCAACATATCCAAAACCGATTTCATTCAGCTGGGTTTTCTTTCGTCTTCTGAAAAGACTGTTCTGGATTGGGCGCGATCCTTCTTTGCTGGTTTGCTGACCGAGATCTTCTTAGGCGCGGGGATTCTTCCAAGCTCATCAGGATACAGGTAAATTTTAAACTCGAATTACCCCGTCGTATCAAATCGAGTCGAGTCTCTATTTTATGGAAAAAAAAATGCTATTTTGAGGGTTAATTCGGTTAGTTTGACCCTATTCAAACTCTGCAAAACTATTCAAACTCTGCCTTGCCACTTGTCATATGCACTATTCAAACTCGGGAAAACGGGGGTTTATTCGGTTATTTAAGCAGAATGTTGTACTGGTTATTAAGTTTTCACCCTGTTAGCCTCGCTTGTGCTCCATTATCGCTTGCCATTGACAGTATCTCCCACCATATCCACTATTCAAACTCTGCAAAACGGGGGTTAATTCGGGTTAATTTGGTTAGTTTTACAGAGTGTTGTATTGGTTATTAAGTTTTCACCCTGTTAGCCTCGCTTGTGCTCAAATTTAAAATAGGTTTGACAAACAAGTTTAAGCAGGGGCTAATTTGGCGGATCACCTTATTTCTACAGTTTTTTAAATACGAATCTCTAAACCCATTGTTTTCAACAATTTATTACGTAAATGGCGATTTACCTAAACCCACTGTTTTCAATAAATTTACGTAAATGGTGATTTCTAATTCATTTTATTTGTGAATTACGGATATTGAATACTACAATACCCGTGGAACATTTTTTACTTCATAAAGAGAGTTGTTAATTTATAATTGTAAATAAACTATGTAAATACTAATTCATTCTATTTGTGAATTATGGATATTCGATACTACAATACCCTGCACCGTGGAACATTTTTGACTTCACAAAATGTTGTTAATTCATAATTGTAAATAAATTTGTAAAAAGAGAGATTTATAATTGTAAATAAATTTGTAAAAGGAGAGAGCTAGGAGAGAGTTTTTCAATTATTGGTATAGGTTTTAATATTAAGATCAACTATATAAGTTTATAAACGCACTGTTTTCAACAATTTTTTTTAGGTAAATGACCATGTAGTTAACATTTGGTTGACAAATTTAGGTGGGAGCTTGGCATTTCTAGAATCGGATTGATGTATTAATTCCACTTCAAACATGTGAATGCTAATATAGCTACAACACCTAGAAATCACACCAATTACAAAGTAATCTGGGGTCTGTCAAACTTGCCTCTTAATCTGGATTTGGTAGTAGCCTTGAGATAACTTTAGCGATTAGAATTTAGGACGGTATCCTAATCAGTTTGAAAATTTTTATGCCCATAACTATTGGAGTGTAGATTATTTTACTATAATTACCAATTACAAATAAATCATAAATAACTTTAATAAACATAAAGAAATTACTAACTAAAATTTAACCATCACAATATTAATGAATTATAATGACCAAATGCTATTACATCTTTTTAAAGATGAGTAATAAATAACATTAATAAACACAAAAATACCACTAACTAAAATTTAACCATCACAATACCAATGAATCACAATGATCAAATACAATTACATCTATTAATTAAATAGTATGAATTATAATTACCAATTAAAAATGAATCACAAATAATATTAATAAGCATAAAGAAACCATTAACTAAAATTTAACCATCATAATATCAATGAATCATAATGACCAAATACTATTACATCTATTTAAAAATCAGTCATAAATAAAGTTAATAAACACAAAAAAACTACTAACTAAAATTTAACCATCACAATGTCAATAAATCATAATGACCAAACACAATTATTTTAATTTTAGATATTAAATTATAAAATATATTACTTTTATCAAAATAATTTAAAATCTATATTTTATTTTAGTTTCTAATAATTTATTATTTTAATAAAATAAAAATATTTTTTGATAAATTATTAATGAATCGAAGTCTATTTACTTCGAGATATATTATTTAAAAAATAATAATTTAACATGGTACTTCAGTTTATATATAATTTTATTCATAAATTATTAAAAAAATATAAACATTATTAAAACTTTCATTATAAATAAAATATTATTTATAAATAATAATAATAAGTTTATACATAAATCTTAAATAATAATTAAATTTGAATAAAATACTATTTATAAATAATAATAATAAGTTTATACATAAATCTTAAATAATAATTAAGTTTGAATTAATTATTACATTTAAATGATAAATAATAGTAAATAGATTTGAATTTGAATAAGGATTAGAAAAAAGGAAAACAAATAGTTCATTAGATGAAAACATTTTTAACACGTGAGTCTCGCCAAATCTTAACACCCACTAGAAAACCTTCAACATCATTTATCGACTCTTAATCTTGATATCCTTAAGATTTCAAGATTTTTGTCACTAATTCACACTGTAAGTTCGAAAACAAGCATTCATCACTTGTGACATAACCATTGTATTTTATTTAGGTTGGAAAAAAAAATCAAGAATAACATAAAAAAACAATGATAAGGCTCGAATGACTAATTTATGAGATGATGTGGTGATTGTTTTTAACTATGAATCTTGGTATTAACATGAAAATCATTATAAGGCATAGTGGAGACATCACAGCCTATGTTGCATGTATAAATGTCTTTATTAGCACACATAAGCGTAGATCTAATTTATAGAATAGATAAGCATATGGAATAGTTGCTTCTTATTTAAAGGTGTTTTTTTAGTCATTTTAACATCGTTGCTGTTTACATATTCATTTATAGGGAATTGAAAAAATGGCGGAAAAAAGACATGAATGGGATGTAGTTATCAAAGGCACGAAACACGTATTTTATTGTTTGGTTGGTGATTGTGTCAATATGACTAGATCAAAACTATCTGGCCTTAATCACCATCGTGCGATCAAACACAATCTCCCTCCAATTCTTCCACGCCCAAGAGGTCAAGTAAGACATGAAAATGTTAAACGTGCAACGAAATCACCAAGTAAGGTTAAAAGACAATGAAAAAATTCAATATGATGTAGATGCAAGGTTGTGTCGTGCACGAAAGCAGGCATATAAAATATTTGTCAATGAAAAAATTATTTCCGCTGTAAGTATTTATTGACATTTGTAATTGTGTCTTTTTTTAATAATATAAATTAATTATTATTGACTAAATTCATTGAAACTCATTTTCGCAGTCAGTTGCTACGTTTGATCAGCTCAATGATGATTCRAAGAAAAAAAWTCATGAAAAAATGAATTGTTGGGATCAAAGTTTACCTCRTAGAYGTATGGACAYARCTAAACGCATAKATATTKCTTTACAACAAAAAGAAAGAACRGGGCMTTCTWMWKATGTAGGGGAAGAAGAGTTGGATGAGCATACCCATATATTAAACTCTGGGGAAACTAGTAATAACAATGAGTACACAGTTGAGTCAATTTTTTTGCATGCATTGTTTTCAAGACATTTGAACATTAGATGGTATTTATTTTTATTATCAATTGTATACTGATTCTCCATTGTTATTGATATGCCTAGCCTGATCAACAAAATTCCTCAGAGAGATCACTGCATAGTTTTGTTGCTGAATATAGTTCAACTAACTTAGATATCCAACGAGCATCGAGTTGTCAACCATTACGACGCTCACCTAGATTTCAAGGGATTTTCAGGAAAGTAAATTTTGCTTCAATACAACCTATTTCATAAAAACACTAAAATCAATATTCTAATTTTTTTTCTTTTGTGATTTGTAATTGATTATATAGATTAATTTTTTTTAATCTATACATTAATGTGCATTTATGGTGCAGGTGTGTTTTTCGTAACCATTACAATCATTACAAACCCCAAAAGATGGTCAAAATATTGAAAATAATGTAAACTAAACAAACCAAATGCTACAACTATCTTTACATTCAATGTGGCAATGCAAAGTAAGTTTTCATGTATTTATATTTTTATATAATCATTAACAAAATTTTACATTTAATTATGTTTTAGTTGCGTAATTATATCTTCTTTTAATTTTATGTTTAGAATAAAACATATACATCTCCAAAATCCCCTTTGCACACAAATGGTGGTGGGAATGCAACACCTTTTTTCGAAATCCACCATAAACCACATTATCTTCAACCAGTACAACATTCACCTCCACTTGAAGAAAAAATAGGAGAGGTAAGTTCTATACCCTATACTCGTGTTTTTATTATAGCAATATCAATTTAGATATTTATTAATAGTGTTGTAACTTTTACAGGAGACAAAAAAGGTGAATGATTATGCTATGGTTAAAAGGACAAGAATCACACCAAAGGACTTGAAAGCACGTGGGTTCAAGTCTCGCAAACAATACATAGAGCATATATGTTCAACTAGTATTGCTCTCACAAAACCCACTAG
>JASDQU010506238.1:32828-59220 GCA_032191745.1 Picea mariana | reverse complement strand
TACAGGAAGGCTTCCTTTATCTTGAGGATCAGGATTGTTTTTAGTAGAAGTCTTCTGAGGAAATTTGTTCTGAACAACCTTGTTTGATTTACCATTTTTACCATTCTCTGAGATATTCTATAACATTTTTTGTAGCAAAAATGGAAATTTCAATAACTCATAAACATAAATGTTAGCCCTTAACTTTTTAAGATCTTCAACTAAATCATAATCTAAGTTGGGGTTTACATGACTTTGTTTAGTCTCAGCTGGTTTAGATTGCTTTGGAGGCAAAGTCATAGTATTTTCGGCAGAAGGTTTGTTTGTTGTCTTACTCCTAGTATTATAGAGATGGACTGTCTCGAAGTTAGCTTGAAAGATGCTATCCGAGAAGTGTCCAAAAATATTTGGAGAAGACTCTTCTTCTCTAACTGTCTCTTGTTCAACAACCTCCTCAAGAATATCAGGAGGCACCAAGTTATCCTGGGCTTCTAGAATCGTTTGAAGGGCGTATTGCAGACTTTCTAGATTAAGGCCCTCGGTGGTTGGATTAGGTCGGTTGGTGGGAAAAGGCTTCCTGCACGGGGGATTGTAAGGCCCTTTGCTCGAGGAAACTTTTTCGGTCATCCTTTTTAAATATATAACTTGATTCGACAGTTTTTGAATGACTTTAGTTAAATTTTCTAAATCAGAGCTTTTAGGTTGTGTTTTACTTTGAGTAGGTCTAGGGAGGATTTCGATCTTCTTTTTGGAGGATGAACTAGTTTCTGTTTCGTTGCTAGTAGCATCTTTAAGACTAAGTATGTCTTTTTCAATCTGGCTGGCCTCCTCAAAGGCCTCTAACAACATGACTTTCTTAGATCGTTTAACCCAAATAGCTATACTTTGATGCAAGGATTTAGTATAGTATGCTATTATAAGATTCTCGGCAGGCATGGAATCTGTAGGGATTCGGTTTTTAAGTGTTAAGAATCTTTGATTAAAGTCTTTAATCCTCTCTTTTGGGTTCATTTTTAAGTTAGAGAGCTCAATGACTAGGACTTCCGGAGGCTTACCATCTCCGAACTTTTCCAAAAAAGCAGGATTCAAACTTTTCCCAAGACGCAATGGTATGGGGTTGTTGGGCAAAGTACCATGTAGATGCATTGCCCTCGAAGGTGTAGGGGAACAACCTACAGACTACGTCTTCATGCTCGACACTGCAGAGTCTTATGGCTAACATAAACTTTTTAATGTGATCTTCAGCGATCTGTTTTGAGTCAGGGTCAAACTTGGGAAGCCACTTCTCCGGATGTTTGGGTAAGGGATGCTGATCTCCTAGTACGGCTACCGCATCCTGGTCAAGCCAAGGTCTAGCAGGATTGTTCTAGTTAGACATTGGTGTAGTCAGTGTGGAAGTCTAAGAAGGGGAACTGCCTTCATCAGAAGAGTCCTCTCCTGAAGAAGAAGGGGATGATGGAGGTGGTGAGGGAGGTATTCCAGATCCTCCTACAGCAGGAGTGAGGATTGGATCTATAGGGTTCACAGTGAGGTTAGTGCCTCCTAGTTGTTCTCTGATATTAGAGAAGTCTATAGGTTGGTCCAAAGGTTGATTTGGTTACCTCAAATGGGCTAAGGCACTATGTGTTATTATGAGACATTGGCGGACAATCTCTTGTATGTCACCGCCTATAGGATTTGGGGTTGTTGGCTCAACTGTGATCCATGGATCGTCGTTTGATGTGGTTTCTATTTGAGGGGGAATGTCATCGTTCAAATGAATTCTTTTCACTATAGGTGAGCGATTAGGTGGTGGAGGATTCTTACGACCTCCTCATGCCATTAATTAATTTCAGGCACTCCTTCTAGCACCATTTGTTGACGGGCGAAATTGACCGTCCGTCAACTGGAAGAGTGGATCCGGTCCGAGGTTGTCTAAATAACCCAAGCCGTTTGGGATAACCCACTCTAATGGGCTTAGCGGCACCGTTAGCCGATCTAAGTCCTAGAAAAACAAGAGGAAAACTATACTAATAAACTAATCTAAATAAAAAAAATACTAAAACAAACTAATAAACAAATCTAACAACATATATACAATCTATTACCTAAGTCATATAACTATAATCCTATAAAAGTAAATGTTTAATTATCAACACAATCAACTTTAATTACAAATATACAATATTTACAAATTACAGATTTAAATTAAAACCTGCAAAAATCATTTGGAATCTGTCCTAAGACAGCAAAACCATTGTTTTTTGATTTATAATTTTATGAAAAAGGAATTAAACAAAAACTATCTAAAATAAACAACTAAAATACTAACTCTAACTATAAATCTAAACTATACATACATCTATCTAAACTAATTAAATTATACTAACAATCTAACTATCGAATGATAAATAACAAACTTACCTGAAGTAACGCTTTAGGTTTGTCCTGTGTATGATGATCGATTCAGCTGTTTGGTGGGAGGAAACCCGCACCAGATTCTCCACGATCTTCTCGTAAACGGGAAGCTGTTGTGCTCTTCAGATATAATTATAGGACAAACAAGACATAAAAATTATAGCAATCTTATGATTTACAAATCTTCACAGTTAGATAAATCTGCATGCAAAGATCTATACAAAATGATTCAATTAACGAAGAAGAGAAATCTGTAATTCATTAATTGAAACAAAGTAATTGCTGCACTTTTAAAATAAGAGAGATCGGATACAGACAGCATATAAATCAAATCACATCAGCATGCAAAGAATTATGATAGCTAAAGTAGTCGATAATTAACTGCCAACTGATATGCAGAAAACTTGAAACAAAAGTTTGATATATTGAAAGCGAAAGCTGTTACAAGACATCAACTTTCGTCTCGGTCTGAATCATAAATCCATAGTCTGGTCCTCTCCATAGTGATGATGATTGTTTACAAAAAATAACAAGTATTTAAAGACTTCCCACAGGGTAAAACATCCCTATGGGAATTATCAAAACAGTTTACAAAAATATGGGATAATATCCCAAGTCTCTATTTCTAACTCAAACTAACAACTTAAAATAAAAACTACATCACACAAATATCTCCTAAACTTCCACAGCATGCCCAATTGATCATTGCAATTCGAATGTACCTGAAAGGGGACAAAAATAGACAAGTTAAGAGGATATTTTATTGATAAAATGGACAAAAATCTAATTTTTAAGACTAGCTACAGAATCTTGCGATTCTGTAGCTGGTCTAAATCGAACACATAATCGTTTTAAAAACCAATTCAAAACTTAAAGAATTAAATTCAAACTATTAAACAAACATTTGATTGCTAATTAGAGACCAAACAAATCATTCAAATAAAAAATTGTTATGCTAATTTGAGAGCAAACAAGATTGTGATCAATCGAATGATAACAGAGATACATGCAAATTAAAAACAAAAGAAATCGTGGTCAACCGATTTTGTTAAATCAAAACTTGTATGCATTATATTCAATTTGTTATCACCAATTCGGGGTAAACAGAATCGCATTAGATAACTCGACAGAAATGAAATCATTTTCATGAACCAATTGAAATAGACACAACTGTAACCGGTTAAACAAATCTTCCATGCAATAGTTTATGTGGCTGCAGCTATTAACAAGATTACTGTCGAATCCAAACGAAATCAACAGGATCATTTTCTCAAATTAATAGAATTGTATCAAACATATACCAACAATCATGTAGCAATCAAATCAGACAAGAACGAATCGAAACCGTCTGGGGTCGACAAAATCGTTAGGCAAAATCATATCCATCAACACAGCCACACGATTTTTAGCAAATCGATCTTTTGCAAAGTCCAAATGTAATAAAAAAATCCAAATGAGAATAACGATTCGATACATAACAGATTTATTACTGATAAATCGAAATCAACAGAGCCGTTTTGAGTCTATTAGGAACAAGCGATACTAATCGAAATCAAACCAAATCAACTATCAAACATAATTGATTCAAAAACAAACCAAACTGAATAAAAAAACAACCAATCGCTTATACTAAACTGGGCACGACAAAATCGCATAACCAAATCATAACTACATTTTATTTTAGTAAAATTAATCTACTGTACAGGATCCACAACATAACCGTTTTTTATAATCAAACTATGACAGAATCATTTCAAATAATGAACAGAGCTAATCGAAACCCAAAAACCAATTCATTATATTAATTCAAGCCACTCATAAAATGAAATTAAAATTGAAATTCATACCTGGACAATCAGAAAACAACTTGATCATGATAATTTGGAATTGACGAAGGCTGTTGCCACTTCGACATTCCTGAAGACAATCGAACCAGTGGTTTTTTGTTTCTTGTTGTTAGTCCGTAGCCTATCGTTCTCTTTTTCCAGCACTGTCACCTGTTTCTCTAACTATTTGATCTTTGATTGCAGCAAGGGGATGTCGTCGTAATAACGCTCTAACCAAGCATTACATTGGATGAATGATGTTTGTTCGGGCTTTGATAACACAGGCGAGGGTTTGTTTAAGCCACCAGGGGTTTCATTGTGTAGCTTGATTCCTGGGTAGTTAGGATTGTTCTTTAGGCATGGGGGAAAATTAGAGACATAGTCATAAGGTTGCTCGGAGCACAGGCCATGGGAGTAGGGGTAATCTTCAACTAAGAAACGCTCGATATCGAAGTCCAAGTCCTCGCTCAGCACTATGGGCTTTTGATCAATGTTTGGCTTAGGTTTATTCAGGGCAAGTCTCGATATCAATCGAGCATTTTTCTTCCCTTTACTATTTACAGCATTGTCACTCCTGCATTTCTTACCCACAGGATTCTTGTCGGCCTCGGCTTAGTCTTTAGTACAAGGGTTGGTTATGGCATGGGGTAGATCTAAGTTAGGGAAATCTGAGGGTTTGGCAGGGGGTAGGAGGATATGAAATGGCACGACCGGCCCAACCCTAGTCTCACTGATCACAGCCTTGTCGATTTGGACAGACTCTGGACTAGCAAAGCCATTTCGAGATAGAAAGGCTTGCCAATTATCGCCATGAAGGTTTAAATGGTGAACAATGATGAGTCTAATCAAGCCGTGGTGAAACAAGTTGCCATCAGCCTTCTCGCATTTGAACTTCTTAGACATCTTGTAAAGACTACGCAAGAAGTAATGAGGCATATTCAAAGGGTACCCTATGAAATTCATTAATAACCGGAGATGATAAATAAAAACTAAGCCATACCGACCTTCACAGGTCACAAATTGTTTAGGGTAAAATCATGAAGGTGGGTTACACTTTTGCTTGTTTTATGAGAAAAAAAACTGTATTTTCACAATTTCTTCAACTTCCGGCATACAAAAATAAATTATTTATTTAGAATTTCACTTTACAGTAAAAACAAAACTTGTGAAGAATTTGTTTAGCTTTCCAATGACTATTTTCCAAACAAAATTTATCACGATTTGATATGTCAATTTTACAATTTTTTAACAGTATGTTCCTTAAACATGAAAGGAATGATAATGAGTAACTTTTTTCTACAACAATATATCTATAATTAAACTTATGTTTTTAAGAAACGAAATATACTGCAACAATCTACAGAGACTCTATTTTATTATGACTATAATTCTGAATCTAACGAATGAATATTATAATTTCTAGAATTTTTTGAAGTTGACCAAGCTGAAAACGTTACAAATTTTAAACACATGTTTTTCTACACCTTGTATCTATCTTAATTTTTACTTAAAACTAAAATCTAAATATACCCTTTTGAAAAGATCAGTTTAAGGATTATGAATATATATTTTTTTAAATTTTCCTCTGTATATTTTTAGAGATACCGATATTTCATTTCACCAAATCATAATGTCTGCTGAAAATATTATGGAGTGTTTTGTTTTAAATATTAAATAAAATTAGATAAAAATAAACAAAATGAAAACAAATTATAGGAATTGAAAGCGGATTCAATTTTGGAAATGTTGGTGTCATTTTAGAAACCAAATTCTAAGTATTTGCAGGATTCCGCAACCTCTGAAGTTCATGTAAGCTTGGGGGAATTCTCTGGTTTCTGAATACAGTCCCAATTTTTAGTTTTCGGCCGAAATAATATTTCCGCTGAAAGGTTTATTTTTAACAGAATCTGTTAAAATAAACCTTTCGGCCGAAATATTCTTACCACAGGAAAAACAATCATCCAAAACAATCTTGTACACGACTATCGAGGGCACCGTCAGGGCACCGTTCGATTTGACGTGCAAACTTTCGGCCAAACAATGTTTCGGCCGAAAAAATCTTTATTTCGGCCGAAACAAAAAAGAATTCGGCCGAAAAAATGCTGCGAGGAATTTTGGAGACCTGATTCTCACAAAAGTGTTACCCAGCTTCATGATTTTACCCTTTAACCATTAACAAAAGATCGTGCCACTGAGGTTTGACGGTGGAAATAGGCATACCTTTATCACAGGAGACAACCTTCCTTAATACGAATAGTAATGGCCATGACACCTCATCAGCTTTGGAATTTTTAAACCATCGCTGGCCCATGGCTACTAATCCTGTAGTAGAGCTTATAAATTCTTCATTGAGTTCAAGTTGTATGTCACCTACTTTAGCTCTGCACCCGTCAAAGGTGACGGCGAATTGTTGGGCAACTGAATTTTTGAAACCCTCGAACCTCTGTATAAACATCAGCCAACCACTGTTTTCTAGATCCTTTCGATCATTATTGAATAGCAACAGGGCTTAGTTACCATTTGGCTCTATGCGCACCACCGATGCCATAAACAGGAGCACACGGTAAGTGAGGTGAACGGGCCAGGGTTTGAAGAGAGTATACGCAGGGGAAGAATGCTCACAGGCTTACCCGAAAACTAGCAAAGGTAAACCAAGATAGGGGGGAAAATCATTAATGACAGAACGTGCGAAGGTGGTGGAGCTATTTCGGCCCATGCAGAACAGTCATTACCCACAGTACAACCGCCGACACGTATAACTATTCAAATCACAATGCATATGTGTTAAAAACTATGCCATTCAATCAACCAATGAAATCTATGGTAAGTGGATTAAACACTTGTGCGAGAAATAGTCATAGTTTCAAAAACCAAAGCAATAAATCAAAATCACACCAAGGGTTTGATTATATGAACTATGTGTTGTATGAAACGATTTATACCAAGGGTCTTACCACAACACAAATGTGTTTTCATGAAACCAATGTGTCAAGGGAATCGATCAAAGAACATATAAATCAAATCACCAATGCTTCACAAACTCGATCAAAAGGATATCCTCACAGTCTTGTAGAACGAAGTCATATTAACAAATAAGAATGCCAAATGAATAAGGATCTTGGAGTCTTGTCAACTGTATAACGATAAATAAATTGCAAACGCAATGAATATGGAGACAAGAGTAATCATAACAATCTAGCGACGTTTTTAATACGACTTCGAAATCAAATTTTTCATGCTTGCAGTCGTAAAAACAAGGACAAAGGTAAGTGTGAAAATGCACGAAATAATAATGTCATTTTATTCCAAATATTGCGACGAAAATCAAGGTTTGCAAAACACTGGTGTAGGCAGCTTATAAGGACAGTATAAAATACGAGTTGGTTTCCAACAATGGCGACACACTGGTAGAAGAAGTTATCTATGCCAAAAGAACAAATTCAGATTATGATCATGAGAAAAATTCTAAGTCAAAAATAACAACCAAAAAATCGTGTAAACATCATCATTAACCAAATATTCCAGCAGTGTTTAAAGGATGAAAACTGATAATAGTCTTAAGACAAGCGAGCCACGATATTAAATATAAAATCTCCAATACTGTTGACAGAGCCACTGCTACCAGCAGGCATCCATAGCCTCGACAGAGTTGTCATTTAACCCACTCTGATATCCGTATCCTGCCAAGAAGTTCCAGATCAGAATAAAGGACATGTTAAGGTTAAGAGGTTTCTTATTTGCAACCTTTCATATACCCGACATTGCTTCGCTGCCAGCAGGCCTGTTTAGTACCCCAACGAAGTTGTCTTGGCGTCATGCATGCATTTACCCGCTGTCAGCGGACCTGTTCAGCATCCCGGCGGGTTTACAAGCACTTCCCACAGCTCTTTTATTGATTTTTTATTTTTTTTAAAGACATATAGTCGAGAGGGGTGACACTGAAAATTAAGATATTTTAACATATTTTTTACAGACCTCATCAGAATTTTTTAGAACTGTCCTTTATTAAGATCCAAAGATGGTTTATTTGCAGAACCAACTTTCTAAGGCAGGGAGACATATTCTGAGTCATTCCCTTAAGGAAAAGGGACAGTGTAAAAAGATAATAGATGATCATGACAAGCTTCACTCAGATATTGAAATCAATTCACTTCTTTCAAACAACAATTTTTTGCCAACACAAATGTAAATTTCAGAAGTATACAATTGATGTTTATACAATTTTTTAGCAGTCATTTCAATGAAGGAATTTTTTGTTTTCTTTGTCCGAATAGTTCAGCATGCAGGTATGTGAATTTCAAAAACAAAAACTGATAAGCGCAAAGGAGAACTCAAAACAAAACAACAAAAGAAAAGCAAACAAAAACAGAATATGTACATAATATACAAAGAGTTGTCATCAAGCAAAGTATCTTTTCAGGGTTTGGCCATTGACCGGATAGGTGCCAGGCTGCCCCTCTAGACTCTGCAATCGGAAAGAGCTAGGACCCAACTTCTCATCAACTAAAAATGGTCCAAGCCATAAGTTTTGAAATTTCGTGTGCTCTCTCTTTCCCTCATGCGGTTTGTCCCATTTTAGGACAAGGTCACCTACTTCGAAGTTCCTATCAGAGGCAGAGTTAGAATCGAACCAGCTTTTAACTACTAGTTGATGCTGATCTAATTTAGCTTGGACTCTTGCCTCCTCTAGCTTCATTAAGGCATTAATTCAGTTTTCCAAAGGGGGACAATCTTCTTCTTGTATTTTCTGCGATAGCTGAAGTGAAGGAAGAAGAATGTGTGGTGGCAGAATTGCTTCTCTATCATAAACAAGAAAGAAAGGAGAGTTTCCCACAACAACTTTTGGGGTTACCCTATCAGCCCAAATTGCGTTTAACAGTGCATTGTGCCAGTTTTTTGTGATTTTCATCCACCGTTCTCTTGATGATTTTAATCAAGTTCTTATTTGTTGATTCTGCCAACACATTGCCCTAGGGGTAATAGCTAGCGGAATTCTTCAATTTAATTCCTTTTTCTAAAGAGAACTCGCTCATCTCAAGAGACGAAAAATAAGAAGCGTTTTCGAATACTAAACAATCAGGGATACCAAAACGAGTGATAATATTCGAATTTAAAAAGGCAATTACCTGACTGGTATTCACAGTTCTTAATGCGGTAGCTTCAGAGCACCGGGTAAAGTAATCTGTGGTTGTTATGATAAACTTATGTAGTTGTGAGGATGGCGCGTTGATTGGACCTATGATATCAAGGCCCCACTGCTGAAAAGGAGAGTCTACTGAAACGGGATGCAAAGGAAAGGCTGGTTTCTGTAACCGCTCTGATGCTTTTTGACAAATAGTACACTTACGACACAAGGCATGGGCGTCTCTAAAAAGTGTGGGCCAGTAATAACCGGCTCTGAAAACCTTATGGGCAGTGGTGTCACCACCAAAATGACCACCAGCTTCTCCTGCATGCAACTCTAGTAAGACTTTTTGTGATTTGTCTTTCTCAAGACAACGTATCAGTACGCCATTAAAGCTTTGACGAAACAGAATACCATTAACCAAATGAAAGGAGGAAGACTTTAATCTTAACGCTCTTCTTTTGGTGGGATCCAAGTGACGGGGGGCTGACCCATGTTCAAGACAGAATTTTATATCATCATACCAAGGACTGACAGAGTTTTGTGCGCTGCAGATTTCATTTTGATTGTGTTGTCCTAGATTTGATGTATCGCTTTCTTCCTGCTGTACTGCAACTGAGTTAGCAACTAACTTGCATAACCCTTGGCCTCTCACTATTTGAGCTGGGGTAATTTATATGCCGTACTCCTGTAAGGAAGTAACCCAGTTAGCCCTCTTTTCTCCTAGCTCTTTCTACACTAACAGGTTCCTGACGGCTGGGTAAGGGACAATAACTTTCGTCCTGGATTTCAAAAGGTAAGACCAGAAGTGCTTGACTGCTTTGAAAATAGTGTAGGCTTGCTAATCTACTGCTGGGTAATTAAGTTCCGCACCTTTGAAAGCAGAGATCATAAAGGCAATGGGTACTTCGTTGTTTTCAGCATTCTTTTGAGTTAGGACGGCGGCGTAGGAACGGTCAGAAGAAAAAGTGTAGAGCGTAAAGTCTTGGGAAAAGTCGGGAATCATGAGAGAAGGAGCGTATATTATGGCCTTTTTTATTGCATTAAAATATTGATTTTCTAAGGGTCCCCAATGATATTGGGCGTCTTTCTTAATTAGGTTTTGCAAAGGTCTGACCATTTCAGAGAAGCTGGGGACAAATCTCCTCACAAATTTTATCTGGCGTAAGAAATACTGCATGGACTTTTTGGAAGTAGGAGGGGGGAGTTTCGAGATGAATTGAGTCCTTTCAGGGTCGATAATTATCCCTTTGCTTGACACAATAAATCCTAAGAGTTTACCTTGTTATACTGCAAAGATGGATTTTTTAGGATTCAAGAAAATGCCGTATTTATGACATCGCTATAGAACAACTCATAAATGAGCTAGATGATCGGTTTTGTTTTTAGAAAATACAGTAACATCATATAAGTAAACTACGACGGACTGATTGATTAAGCCTCGGAAAGCGATGTCCATCGCTCTCTGGAAAGTGGCACCGACATTAATTAATCCAAAGGGCATTTTTCGATAAGCGTAGGTGCCCCATGGACTGCGGAAGGTAGTTTTAAGTTGGTCTAGAGGAGATATCAGGACTTGGTTGTGCCCTGAGAAACAATCCAATAAAGATAGCCTCTCAGAACTAGATACCTGTTGAAGGATCTGTTCCATGGGTGGGACAGGGTAGTTGTCTTTATCAGACACTCTATTAAGGTTTTGGAAATCGACGCATAGTCGAATTTCAACACTTTTCTTCTAGATAGGGACAAGGTTAGAAATCCATTCAGTGTGCTTAATAAGGAAAATTATCTTAGCATTCAGGAGTTTATTCAATTCTTTCTTAACAGTCGGTTCGAGCTTAGGGTGCATTTTTCTCAATTTTTGTTGAAAGGGTGAGGTTTGGGGTTTCATAGGAATGACATGTTGTATGATGTTAGGGTCGAAAGTTTTAAGGTCATCATACGTCCATGCAAAGACATCTTTAAATTCTTTGAACAATTTAATAAATGAAGCTTTTTCATGCTCAGAACATCCCACCCCTAGATTAATGCACTGCGGACTGTCATTAGTTCCTAAGTTTACTTTTTCATATGATAACGAGGAACTATTGGTTTTACAGTTGACCGTTTTTTTGAATTTATCTTGAAGATCATAAAATTTTTCTAATCTAACTACAGATTTAGGGATCGAATTTACCATGTCCGATGAAGATTCAAGAGATCTCGGATCTGGTATTACCGTGAAATCGCACAAATTGTCGTCGTGAGTGCATTCGTCTATCACCGAGCCTTGAAAGGTTTCTTCCATATGCAGGAAGCTAATAATCTACTGATTGTCGTCAAAGACTCTCTAGTTCGTGATGTTGTCGGGAACTGATGGCCTGAACAACAGCTCAATGGAGAATGCATCCGGGGACAAGCCTTCTACAGGAAAGAGTTTAGAAGCTACGTTAGCTAATAGATCTACTTCAGAATTATTCAATCTAGGAATAGAATTTATATTGAAAGAAGAAAATTTATTCATTAAATTCCATACCTCGGATTGGTAGCTTTTAAGATGCGGAGACAGAGAGTGGATAGAATCTCTTACCTATCTAACTACGATTTCGGAGTCGCCAAAGACAGTCAAATCTTGAATTTTCATGTCTATAGCTTTTTTGAGACCTTGCAGTAAAGCCTCATATTCTGCAGTGTTATTAGTACATTCAAATTCTAGCCTACATGCAATCAATGTTTTGTTACCTGCCGGATCGATAATAATGCAGGCTGCACCAGCTCCTTCCTTAGACTTTGACCCATCAAAATAAAGAGACCAAATTTGTTTTTTATCAGGTGCATGAGACTGTTGCGTGGAAGATGCTGGCTGCACATATGCCACAATATCGGACTGTTGTTCTGGGTTGGTGACAGCTGAAGCCTCGGCCATGAAATTGCCAAAAAAGGTATCCATCCCTTGTATTTCGGGTGAATCGATAGAAGGTGTAAATGGTTCAATGGGATCATTCAAATCTGTGACTGTGAACTTAAGGTAGCGTTCACGATTTACCTTGATCTTGTTGGGCTTGTTGTTCTCTGGAAGCCATAGGTGAGACCAATCTGTCGCGAAATAGCCGTGTAGCTTCTCCAACCAGTCCCTGCTTAAAAATAGACCATACACTTCTGGAATATCCACAACAATAATATCAATAACTTGATGAACCTTGGGGTTAGACGATAATCTAATAAGCACATTCTTTAATTCGCCTATGACCTTAACATTAGTTCGATCAAGTTGTATAATTTTTAAAGTGGAGGGTTCAACTTCAGCATTAATCTTCTAACACACAGACCATGGCATCACATTGGATGACGCTCCTGAGTCTACCATACAATTGTGCACGTTTCTATTAAAGATTTCGAAAGTTAACAAAAATGGAGGTACATTTTTGCGAGTACTAAGGGTCATAGTTTGCGGCTTTTTACTCGCATTTTCTAAAGCTAGTTTATCTACATTATTTACATTATTTACATTACTTACAGGAAGGCTTCCTTTATCTTGAGGATCAGGATTTTTTTTAGTAGAAGTCTTCTGAGGAACTTTGTTCTGAACAACCTTGTTTGAGTTACCATTTTTACCATTCTCTGAGATATTCTGTAACATTTTTTGTAGCAGAAATGGAAATTTCAATAACTCATGAACATAAATGTTAGCCCTTAAATTTTTAAGATCTTCAACTAAATCATTATCTAAGTTGGGGTTTACATGACTCTGTTTAGTCTCAGCTGGTTTAGATTGCTTTGGAGGCAAAGTCGTAGTATTTTTGGCAGAAGGTTTGTTTGTTGTCTTACTCCTAGTATTATAGGGATGGACTGTCTCGAAGTTAGCTTGAAAGATGTTATCCGAGAAGTGTCCAAAAATATTTGGAGAAGACTCTTCTTCTTGAACTATCTCTTGTTCAACAACCTCCTCAGGAATCTCAGGAGGCACCAAGTTATCCTGGGCTTCTAGAATCGTTTGAAGGGCGTATTGCAGACTTTCTAGATTAAGGCCCTCGGTGGTTGGATTAGGTCGGTTGGTGGGAAAAGGCTTCCTGAACGGGGGCTTGTAAGGCCCTTTGCTCAAGGAAGCTTCTTCGGTTGTCCTTTTTAAATCTATAACTTGATTCGATAGTTTTTGAACGACTTTAGTTAAGTTTTCTAAATCATATCTTTCAAGTTGCGTTTTACTTTGAGTAGGTCTAAGGAGGATTTCGATCTTCTTTTTGGAAGATGAACTAGTTTATGTTTTGTTGCTAGTAGCATCTTTAAGACTAAGTATGTATTTTTCAATCTGGCTGGCCTCCTCGAAGGCCTCTAACAATGTGGCTTTCTTAGATCGTTTAACCCAAATAGCTATACTTTGATGCAAGGCTTTAGTATAGTATGCTATTATAAGATTCTCGGCAGGCATGGAATCTGTAGGGATTCGGTTTTTAAGTGTTAAGAATCTTTGATTAAAGTCTTTAATCCTCTCTTTTGGGTTTATTTTTAAGTTAGAGAGCTCAATGACTAGGACTTCCGGAGGCTTACCATCTCCGAACTTTTCCAAAAAGAAGGATTCAAACTTTTCCCAAGACGCAATGGTATGGGGTTGTTGGGAAAAGTACCATGTAGATGCATTGCCCTCAAAGGTGTAGGGGAACAACCTACAGACTACATCTTCATGCTCGACATTGCGGAGTCTTATGGCTAACATGAACTTTTTAATATGATCTTCAGCGATTTGTTTTGAGTCAGGGTCAAACTTGGGAAGCCACTTCTCCCGATGTTTGGGTAAGGGATGTTGATCTCCTGGTACATCTACTGCATCCTGGTCGATCCAAGGTCTAGCAGGATTGTTCTAGTTAGCCATTGGTGTAGTCGGTGTGGAAGGCTGAGAAGGGGAACTGCCTTTGTCAGAAGAGTCCTCTCCCGAAGAAGAAGGGGATGATGGAGGTGGTGAGGGAGGTATTCCAGATCCTTCTGCAGTAGGAGTGAGGATTGGATCTGTAGGTTTCACAGTGAGGTTAGTGCCTCTTAGTTGTTCTCTGATATCAGAGAAGTCTAGAGGTTGGTCCAAAGGTCGATTCGGTTACCTCAAACGGGCTAAGGCACTATGTGTTCTTATGAGAGAATGGCGGACAATCTCTTGTATGTCACAGCCTATAGGATTTGGGGTTGCTGGTTCAACTGTGATCCGTGGATCGTCGTTTGATGTGGTTGTTGTTTGAGGGGGATTGTTATCATTCGAATGACCTCTTGTCACTATAGGTGAGCGATTAGGTGGTGGATGAGTCTTACGACCGCCTCGTGCCATTAATTAATTTCAGGCCCCCCTTCTAGCGCCATTTGTTGATGGGCGAAATTGATCGTCCGTCAACTGGAAGAGTGGATCCGGTCCGGGGTTGTCTAAATAACCCAAGCCGTTTGGGATAACCCACCCTGACGGGTTTAGCGGCTCCGTTAGCCGATCTAAGTCCTAGAAAAACAAGAGGAAAACTATACTAATAAACTAATCTAAATAAAAACAATACTAAAACAAACTAATAAACAAATCTAACAATATATATACAATCTATTACCTAAGTCATATAACTATAATCCTATAAAAGTAAATGTTTAATTATCAACGGAATCAACTTTACTTACAAATATACAATATTTACAAAGTACAGATTTAAATTAAAACCTGTAAAAATCATTTGTAATCTGTCCTAAGACAGCGAAACCATTGTTTTTTGATTTATAATTTTATGAAAAAGAAATTAAACAAAAACTATCTAAACTAAACAAATAAAATACTAACTCTAACTATAAATCTAAACTATACATACATCTATATAAACTAATTAAATTATACTAACTATCTAACTATCGAATAATAAATAACAAACTTACCTGAAGTAACGCTTCAGGTTTGTCCTGTGTATGATGATCGATTCAGCTGTTTGGTGGGAGGAAACCCGCACCAGATTCTCCACGATCTTCTCGTAAAAGGGAAGCTGTTGTTCTCTTCAGATATAATTACGGGACAAACAAGACATAAAAATTACGGCAATCTTATGATTTACAAATCTTCACAGTTAGATAAATCTGCATGCAAAGATCTATACAAAATGATTCAATTAACGAAGAAGAGAAATCTGTAATTCATTAATTGAAAAAAAGTAATTGCTGCACTTTTAAAATAAGAGAGATCAGATACAGACATCATATAAATTAAATCACATCAGCATGCAAAGAATTATGATAGCTAAAGTAGTCGATAATTAATTGCCAACTGATATGCAAAAAACATGAAACAAAAATTTGATATATTGAAAGCGAAAGCTGTTACAAGACATCAACTTTCGTCTCGGTCTGAATCATAAATCCATAGTCTGGTCCTCTCCGCAGTGATGATGATTGTTTACAAAAAATAACAAGTATTTAAAGACTTCCCACAGGGTAAAACATCCCTGTGGGAATTATCAAAATAGTTTACAAAAATCTGGGATAATATCCCAAGTCTCTATTTCTGACTCAAACTAACAACTTAAAATAAAAACTACATCACACAAATATCTTCTAAACTACCACAGCATGCCCAATTGATCATTTCAATTTGAATGTACCTGAAAGGGGACAAAAATAGACAAGTTAAGAGGATATTTTATTGATAAAATGGACAAAAATCTAATTTTTAAGACTAGCTACAGAATCTTGCGATTCTGTAGTTGGTCTAAATCAAACACAGAATCATTTTAAAAACCAATTCAAAACTTAAAGAATTAAATTCAAACTATTAAACAAACATTTGATTGCTAATTAGAGACCAAACAAATCATTCAAATAAAAAACTGTTATGCTAATTTGAGAGCAAACAAGATTGTGATCAATCGAATGATAATAGAGATACATGCAAATTAAAAACAAAAGAAATCGTGGTCAACCAATTTTGTTAAATCAACACTTGTATGCACTCTGTTCAAATTTTTATCACCAATTCAGGGTAAACAGAATCGCATTAGCTAACTCGACAACAATGAAATCATTTTCATGAACCAAATTGAAATCGACACAACTGTAACCGGTTAAACAAATCTTCCATGCAATAGTTTATGTCGCTGCAGCTATTAACAAGATTACTGTCAAATCCAAACGAAATCAACATGATCATTTTCTCAAATTAATAGAATTGTATCAAACATATACCAACGATCATGCAGCAATCAAATCAGACAAGAACAAATCGAAACCGTTTGGGGTCGACAAAATCGTTAGGCGAAATCATATCCATCAACACAGCCACACGATTTTTAGCAAATCAATCTTTTGCAAAGGCCAAATGTAATCAAAAATCCAAATGAGAATAACGATTCGATACAGAACAGAGTCAATCCTGATAAATCGAAATCAACAGAGCCATTTTGAGTCTATTAGGAACAAGAGAAACTAATCGAAATCAAACCAAATCAACTATCAAACAGAATTGATTCAAAAACAAACCAAACCGAATCAAAAACCAACCAATCGCTTATACTAAACTGGGCACGACAAAATCACATAACCAAATCATAACTACATTTGATTTTAGTAAAATAAATCTACTGTACAGGATCCACAACATAACCGTTTTTTATAATCAAACTATGACAAAATCATTTCAAATAATGAACAGAGCTAGTCGAACCCAAAAACCAATTCATTATATTAACTCAAGCCACTCATAAAATGAAATTAAAATTGAAATTCATACCTAGACAATCAGAAAAGAACTTGGTCATGATAATTTGGAATTGAGGAAGGCTGTTGTCGCTTCAACATTTCTGAAGACAATCGAACCAGTGGTTTTTTGTTTCTTGTCGTTAGTCCGTAGCCTATCGTTCTCCTTTGCCAGCACTGTCACCTGTTTCTCTAACGATTTGATATTTGATTGCAGCAACGGGATGTCGTCGTAATAACGCTCTGACCAAGCATTACATTGGATGCATGATGTTTGTTCGGGCTTTGATAACACAGGCGAGGGTTTGTTTAAGCCACCAGGGGTTTCATTGTGTAGCTTGATTCCTGGGTAGTTAGGATTGTTCTTTAGGCATGGGGGAAAATTAGAGACATAGTCATAGGGTTGCTCGGAGAACAGGCCATGGGAGTAGGGGTACTTCTCAGCTAAGAAACGCTCGATATCGGAGTCCAAGTCCTCGCTCAGCACTATGGGATTTTGATCGACGTTTGGCTTAGGTTTATTCCGGGCAAGTCTCGATATCAATCGAGCATTTTACTTCCCTTTACTATTTACAGCATTGTCACTCCTGCATTTCTTACCCACAAGCTTCTTGTCGGCCTCAGCTTTGTGTTTAGTACAAGGGTTGGTTATGGCATTAGGTAGATCTAAGTCAGGGCAATCTGAGGGTTTGGCAGGGGGTAGGAGGATATGAAATGGCACGACTGGCCCAACCCTAGTCTCACTGATCATAGCCTTGTCGATTTGGACAGACTCTGGAGTAGCAAAGCCATTTCGAGATAGAAAGGCTTGCCAATTATTGCCATGAAGGTTTAAATGGTGAATGATGATGAGTCTAATCAAACCGTGTTGAAACAAGCCGCCATCAGCCTTCTCGCGTTTGAACTTCTTACACATCTTGTAAAGACTACGCAAGAAGTAATGCGGCATATTCAAAGGGTACCCTATGAAATTCATTAATAACTGGAGGTGATAAAGAAAAACCAAGCCATACCGACCTTCACAGGTCACAAATTGTTTAACCATTATCAAAAGATCGTGCCACTGAGGTTTGAGGGTGGAAATAGGCATACCTTTATCACAGGAGACAACCTTCCTTGATACGAATAGTAATGGCCACGACACCTCATCAACTTTGGAATTTTTAAACCATCGCTGGCCCGTGGCTGGTAATCCTGTAGCAGAGCTTATGAATTCTTCATTGAGTTCAAGTTGTATGTCACCTACTTTAGCTCTGCACCCGTCAAAGGTGAGGGTGAATTGTTGGGCAACCGAATTGTTGAAACCCTCGAACCTCTGTATAAACACTAGCCAACCACTGTTTTCTAGATCCTTTCGAGCATTATCGAATAGCAACAGGGCTTGGTTACCATTTGGCTCTATGCGCACCACTGGTGCCATAGACAGGAGCACACGGTGAGTGAGGTGAACGGGCCAGGGTTTGAACAGAGTATACGCAGGGGCAGAATGCTCACAGGCTTACCTGAAAACTAGCAAAGGTAAACTGGGATAGGGGGGAAAACATTAATGATAGAACGTGTGAAGGTGGTGGAGCTATTTCGGCCCATGCAAAACAGTCATTACCCACAGTACAACCGCCGGCGCATATAACTATTCAAATCACAATGCATATGTGTTAAAAACTATGCCATTCAATCAACCAATGAAATCTATGGTAAGTGGATTAAACATTTGTGTGAGCAATAGTCATAGTTTCAAAAACCAAAGCAATAAATTGAAATCACACCAAGGGTTTGATTATATGAACTTTGTGTTGTATGAAACGATTTATACCAAGGGTCTTACCACAACACAAATGTGTTTTCATGAAACCAATGTGTCAAGGGAATCGATCAATGAACATATAAATCAAATCACCAATGCTTCACAAACTCGATCAAAAGGATATCCTCACAGTCTTGTAGAAAAAAGTCATATTAACAAATAAGAATGCCAAATGAATAAGGATCTTGGAGTCTTGTCAACTGTATAACGATAAATAAATTGGAAACGCAATGAACATGGAGACAAGAGTAATCATAACAATCCAGTAACATTTTTAATATGACTTCGAAATCAAAGTTTTCACGCTTGCAGTCGTAAAAACAAGGACAAAGGTAAGTGTGCAAATGCACGAACTAATAATGTCATTTTATTACAAATATTGCGACGAAAATCAAGGTTTGCAAAACACTGGTGTAGGCAGCTTATAAGGGCAGTATAAAATACGAGTTGACTACCAACAAGCCGCCATGAGAATGGTCATATTTCGAGAGATGTCAGTGAATTGCTATTCTAGATATGAAAATATCTCCTCTAACTCATCGTGTGGATTTTTACTATGCTTGTCTTCCATGTCTATGGTTTTGAGACTTTATGCAATTTTTTGGATCGTGCAACTACCCACAAAAATTGTGAAGAAAGTTGCCATGATACCAATATGATATGTAAACTATGATGGATATTTCACTGGAACAATTTTTCACAACATATCCTACAATAATTTTCAATCTCTTATGATGTGATGTTTCACTTTAGATTTCAAATTTAATATTATTATCTTAGCACACAAATTAACAAAATAAACTGAAAACTAAAATGAAAGATGCTAAGAAAATAACATGACATCCACATAATGAACACAAGATGTACCTTGGGAAAACAAAATATGGGAAAAACCCAACCAGAAGGTGATGCATATGCCTTGCTCTTTTCTTCTCGTTTATGAAAAACAAATACAAATAAAGGGGCACTCACTACAAAGTTACCATGGAGGCCAGTATGGATATTACAAGATCTTCTACTTCCTTTGTTCTACTCTAAAATCGCACGCCCAAATTATCTACTCAAATATAGAACAATGACAAACAATCATAATGGAACCACTTCCTTTCATAGTGGCCCAAAATTTAACATGTTCTAATAGCCATATAGGGTTAGGGTTTTTGCATGCCTTGAATCTCGATTAGGGTTAGAGTTTTTTACCCTCTGGAATCTTCTTGAAATTCCACACCTAACTAGATCCAAATGTGTCATTAATGTGAGCTAACATGGCATCCACTTAATATCATAGTGGTCAACGGGATAGGTCAACTTGTGGGAGGCATAACTTTCGCATACAAACTCTAGAATTGAGGTGATCTTCATGTCGTTTGAAATATCTCAATGTGCAGAACAACAAAGAGATATGGGAGCTTTGTTCATGATGTTTTGAACTCAAAAATGGTTATTTAATGTCTTAAAACACTTTGGAAGTTTCTAGACCCCAAATCATCAACAAAGACTTACGCATAGAAAAGGCTCTACAAGCCAATAGCTCTAATTTTTCCACCCATAAAGCACCAATATACATGATAAATTATATAATGATTCATTTTAGATTATCATATATATAGGCCTCCAAATTTCCTTAATCCATTAGACACATTTCTTTAAAATTTATATGGTAAAATTTCCATTCTTATTAGATGGTTTGGGTACATGCTCTTAGTTATATTTTTTCCTATATATATTATTCTTGTGGCTTACAACTTGTTCATAACTATGGAATAGAGGATTAATTTTTTTTTATACCTATGGTTTAACATAGACTCCTAAATTTTGGATGGTTAAAACCTACAATTTGACCATTATGGAGAGAGCACTACTTCCATGTTGTGTGCAATTGTTAGGTATGACATCCAAGAATTCACAAATCCATTTATATCACTCCCTTTCTCATTGTTAATAGTTCCTTTTGGTATCCTTTTAACATATCAAAACTCTATTAGATTAATTTTTTCTTGTAAATTAATGACATCCTTCCACCTTCCACACTCTTTACTTTATATTTATATATTATTCTATCTCTATCATCCCTTCACTTATTAAAATCTACTTTCCACACTCTTTATATTTATATGATATTTTATCTCCATCATCCCTTCACTTATTAAAATCTACTACTATTGGTGTCTATACCTTGCTTATTTAGATATCCCTTTGTTATATCAATTAATTTCATCATTTGGTATCTTGAATCTGTCGCTTTTCACTTCAATTCATCCCCACCTCAAAGGAATATTCAATGCAAATCTATGAGAGAGGAATTAAACTTCTCTCTAAGGGAACATTAGGTCACGCATACTTTCATTAATAAATATATCTTTACTTGTGTGTGGCATGCTTGTAGTTCTCTTATTTGGTAAATAAAGATAGATTATCCTTTCTTATTTATATGTAAGCTATAAGATTGACACTACCATCTACATTATGTATTTCTAACCCTACTTAATGTTATTCTTGCTTGTATCTTCTCCAATCCAAGTATATTCCATTATTTTAGGATTATATTATATCAGATTAGGATTAAAACCTAGGTAATGGTTTACACTCATCCATGAGGTAAGTAAACCCTAGGTTATATTAGCTTGATCACCAAACAAATTTGGAAAATAACCTAATATTTATTATTTAATTATCTGCATCGAGTTAATAAAGGTTAGTTATGTTTCATTAATTTCAATTTTATATTTTAAAAGTAGATCAAATAGAGCACTACAGAAAAGAGAATAATAAACTTTGTTTATTGTCTTTGCTTTGACAATTATTTGTTTAGCCTATTTTTGCTATAATAAAATTTAATACGACCCACATAACCAATCCTTAATATCCCCATAGGTCATTAAAACAAATTAAAATCTTAATCAAATTGCACTATGGCCTTCCTCCACCTTGTTTTCTTGGTTTCCCCAAAAACATTTGTCCCCAATCCACTTCGTCTATTCTAAAATCAACAAGCCTTAGTTTGGTAGTGCATTGAAAATCCCATTAGGTTTAAGTTACTCTCCTTTACCTAGGATACTTAGTATCATAATTAAAATGTGTTCATCCCGCCTCTTCCTTCCAAGGATAATGTCTCATGCTCTCTCTTGTGATATTGACACTATACTCATATTAGCTTGCCTTTCCTTCAATTTTATTCCATGATTGGATGAAGGTGGCACTTCACAATTCTTCATGTTTTAGGCTACGAATTCTAAAGGAGTAAATATAATAGAAAAAATTAAGCTTTATACACTCTTTCACCTATTAATAATGTTGTATTTAGCATAGGTCCTCATGTTAAAACAAGAGTTCATTTGTTATTCTTTACCTATTTTCCTAATTTTCTATAATTAATTCATTTAGGATTATCTTTGAGGCTCCTTTTTCCATTTTTTTAAATCTCTTGGGTTTGTTCTCTATCTCATTTCCATAAATTCTTGATGCACCTTGGGTTTCCTTAATTTTTACACTTATCAAAACCTAATGAAACATGGGTTGGGTGTGCCTTAAATCTTTGAATTATCTTGCGTCACCTAAGAACAAGAACAAGTGATCTTGTCATTATCATTTTCAATTGTAATAAAGAAACTTTGTTAATGGGAATGTGTTCTTTTATAAAGATAGTGTGTTTTTATGGTTCCTTAAATATAGAAGCTTTTGTTTTACTAAAAATATTTTCATGTCCATTATAAATCTTAGAGGTTTGAAATCATTTTTTTGCTATAAAAATGAAAAGAGATATTATCATTTTTTATTATATCATTATATTTATGGACATCTAACCCTTAACTAATTAGCAATATGCATTGAATGGTTTCTTCACCACTAATCTAGAGATTTTGATTTTAATGAGCATTCATCTAATTTATTATTGTTGTTGCTTGGGTTGGGTTGGATACTTGTCCTTTCCACATGTGATTTCTAAAAGTATTTTCTTTGGATAAACTATGAATCAAATTGTTGCATGAAGAGAGTCTTATACACCAATTTAGTGTCTAACTTAAACATGACCTTTATTACTACTATTATTATTAAAATCTAATATCATTACATATTTAACTACTTCACTTAAAATTCTTATAATAAATATATATTTTACCCAATCACTCTCTAAAACAACATAAATTGTGTAATTAATTATATTCTCTTTTGTTTATTATTTAAAACTCACTTTCTGACTATCTGAATTTAGACTATCCTCATAGTTTCAACCTTGCCTTTGAACTCACCCCACGCCCCATCACCTTGCTCCACTCCCCTTGTTTAACAACCATGAGTCGATATTTCTTAGCTCGGTTGTTTGGAGAGAAAAAGAATAGAAAAATGTGACAATTACCTTCCCTTCCTCGCCCTCTTATGTCAGGCGAGCAATTCTTCCTTTGGTGGGCGGCTTCGCTCCTCTATTTCGGAGAAATAGAGTGCTAAACGCTCCTTCCCTGATACGGGAAAGTTGCTTAACGCTCCTTCCCCGTGATACGGAAAAATACTCCGTTGCTCTATTTCAAAGAAATAGAAAGCTAAACGCACCTTCCCCAGTTTGGGAAAAAACTAACGCTCCTTCCCCGCGATATAGGAAAGTACTTTGTTCCTCTATTTCGGAAAAATAAAGTGTTAAACGCCCCTTTCCCAAAGTTACTGGATATTTGAATATTTGAAAATTCACATATATAAATCCCTTCTCTTCCGTCTTAAATCTACTATCATTACATATTTAACTACTTTACTTAGAATTCTTGTAATAAATATATATTTTACCCAATTATTCGAAAACAACATGGATTATGTAATTAATTATATTCTACTATTTGAATATTTGAAAATTTAAATATATAAATCGCTTGTCTTCCTTCTTAGTTTAAGTCAGCCTAGAGTCTTCCCTTTTTTAAATTTGATTTCTTATATAGTTTAAGTCAACCTAAAGTCTTCCCTTTTAAAAATTGATTTCACCAAGTGTGTTCCCTTCAAATTATTTCCAATGGAATCCTAGTAATAAGAATCTTCCAATTATCCCGTGGAAAAAAGATTCTTCCAATTAAATATAATCACGATGCTCGATAAAGATTTCATTAAGAAATTTGAAAAGTGAAAACTATATATTTAAGTAACTAATTATTGAGATAAGTTGTATTTATAATATTGTGTGGAAATTATATATAGTTAATTTTAAATTGTTTGAATTTTTCTACATAAAAAAATTTATAAATAGTTTTGAAATATTTAAGGTTTAAGTGGATACTTTATTCGTCATTAAGAACAAATGGAGTTCATATGTGGAGTATTTATTTGAAATGTTGGACATTACAAAACCACTTACATAATTTTTATTCAGAAAAATTAAGTAATATAACTAATTGTGGACGACTTACATAATTTTTATTCAAAAATTAAGTAATATAACTAATTGTGGAAACATACATATTCTCAATTTTAAATAACTATAATAATAGTGATTTATATAAGTTATAACTACATTTTGTATTAATAATTGTAATTGTAACTGATTGAGAATAAGTGATTTCACCATAGTATTGAGGTGCATCTATATCTATGAAAGGGATATTGTCTTCTAGGTAATGTTTACATGTCAATTTAAAAAAAATATATAATAATAATATTGTATGTTACTTAAATATAGATATAATCATAAATAAAAATATTTTTATATATGAAATAGAGTGATTTGATATGTACATTTAATATAAAAATTACAAGATAAAGATATAAAAGTAAAAATTCAAATAAAATAGAAATATTATAAATATGATATTTACATAATAACATTGTTATTCATTTCTTCTGCTATACTCACATCCATCTTAAATGATAAAAAAAATTACACCTCAATTTTTTTTTATGATTCTTAATGCTTGATGAAATAAGATCTAAAATGAATTAACACTCGTTAAATAAAAATGATTAAATCTTGAGATAGCTCATAATCCTACTTTTATATTAGAAATTATAATTCTAAGATTATTATTATAACATTAGGAATTGTAATTATGAGATAACTAAAGTTTTAGAAATTTTGATTATTCTCTTGAAAATTGTAAATAGAATATTAACAATATTAAAAAAAATTAATTATGAAATCTTGGAAACATTTAAAATTATATGAGAATTTTAATGGTTTTGATTTTAACAAAAGTTTCAATAAGTTTTTATTTATGTCAATCATTATCTTTTTTAAACAAGGGCAGCAGGCTGCATGTACTGCCTCTGAATCAAGATAATATTATTAGATTAAAATTGATAATATTTTTAATCTAAAATAATAATATTTAAATCAAGATGTTTATTAGATGTTTTGGGATTTACAAATGTACTTTTATATTGATAAAATAAAATTGTCTTATTTCAAATATTCATCCAGAAATAAACATAAATTAAAAATTCCAAAATAATTTTAAACTTTTCTAAATATTAAATTAGATAATATACTTAATTTAAACTTCATTCATGTAATATAATGAAATTTTAAACTTTTCTAACTATTAAATTAGTTAATATAGTTAATTAAAATTTTAAATAGGAAAATGAATTTGATTTGAACTTCATTTATGTAATATAATGAAGATAACTTTGGTACATTATTATTTTTTCAAAAAGCAATGTTTAGAAATAAATATATATTAAAAATTTGAAAATAATTTTAAATTTTTTAAATATTAAATTAGATAATATGTTTCATTTAAATTTTAAATAGTGCAATGAATTTGATTTCAACTTCATTAGTACAATATAATGAAGATACAATAAAATGTTATTTATTTATTTATAAAATTAATAAAATAAATAACAAACATTATAAAAATAAATTAAACTAATATATAATCATATCAAAAAGTTTAGGAAATTGTTGTTTTAATAGAATTTAACTCAGCAAACAATTATGATTAGGGAAAATTATATTTGTGAGGTACTTTAGGGGTTTTAACTCGGTCAGGTAAAACTAAAGCTTTTAATGCACTGACAGAACAATAATATATGTCAGTGCATATATGTCAATGCACTGACAGAACAATAATATATGTGAGATAAGTGGTTATATTATGTTTTTTTATAATTTAGTTTTTTTTTATATTAATATTTTAAAAAGAAATGTCATGTACAGGTAGGGGTATTTCATTGAGTTTTTTTGTGGTCTTGTCTTTTTTCATTAATTTAAGGTTTCGAAATACGTGAAGGCTGCAATAACACTATCAAGTTATTGACCAATGAAAAGTTAAAAAATTACTATTTTTGTTTTTTAAGAAAATAAATTATTTTAATTGTTATGTTGAACATTTAAATTGATATAAATTTTTCAAGTCAACACAAAACTAATATGAAAGTCAATGCTAACTCATTGCTATATACTACCTTCCGCAGTACAATAAGGCTCTCATATTTAACAATGGTAAAAAAAAAAAATAGCATCATCCTGAATTTTAATGATTTTGATTTTAACAAGAGTTTCAATAAGTTTTTATTTATGTCAATCATTGTCTTTTTTAAATAAGGTTCTCATATTTGACAATGGTAAAAAAAAAAATAGCATCATCGTGTTCCCTTATAACA
>JASDQU010506238.1:17282-31237 GCA_032191745.1 Picea mariana | reverse complement strand
TTTCATTCTCGTCTATTGTAAAAAGGCCTCTAGATCCTCATTGTAATCATCTTCTCATGGATGTGAGTAGCAGCCACATCTCTTCTCAGAGATAAGCTACCATCGCCTTAGCTAGTTTATTTACATTATGTCTGTAAGCATTTTTCAGTCATTTGTTATTAATGAAATGAAGTCTTATTTCCGTTGCATCTCTACGTTTATGTGTATTTCTATATTTCATTGTGTTCCTACATAAATCCGGATCAGTGATCATAGCGGTCATCAGTGATCATAAAGCATCAATGTTTCAGCCACCATAAACGTAAAGATTAAGCTCTTTGTATTTCTATATTTTTGTAATACAGAAATGTACAGATATGCTTGACCCTGGATATTTTAAATACTAAATACTAATGAAGTCATTTTTCAAATATCCTATCCTATCACTTACTGTGGCCATGACCTCCTCTTAAGTACAGATATGGCAGCCCCCAAAATATTCATAGCAGAAAATCCTATAAATTTAAATTTCATTACAAACATCAACATACAACAAACACAAACCATACAAAATAATATTATAATAACTAATATATACACTAATAATACTAGTGTACATGTGCAAGGTATGTATGCGTAGTTGGTGCATGCATAGCTTGTGCATGTACTAATGATAACAATCAATGAATCTAATGCATAATTTATATTTGCTCACAATCAAGTCAATGTTAGAATAAATATCGTAATGCATTTATCAATCACTTATATTGACAAAATAACAATGATTCATTAGTTACAACAATTCAAAACAAATGAAACATTTACCTAGATTGTCATAATTGAATTAATCATTTAATACCAAAGAGAAAATGGAATAAGTTAGGCACTATAGCTACATGACTAAATCCCAACAACACTCTCACTAGTCTGAACACCCTTCCTCCCTAACCTACTTCCATCTTATAGATCATATCCCTCCTCTGTTGGACTATATTGGAGCATAAACTATATTGACCTAACTCCAGATAGAACATGTCAGTGGAAGTGTCAACAACCTTGACCAAGATTCCCCAATAGGAAACCGATATTCGCCATCACACATATAGGGGACTGTGGCTTAACACAACCCTCCCATGACTCCAAGTTTCGGAGGATAAATGATGGGAAATACCTCCACCTCTCCTGATAGAACTAGGGTCAACACCCTACCATGGACCATATTGTGACATTGTGTTTCTGGAGCTTTATCATCGAATATCTAGTTTTAGGCAGTCGTACCACCTAAGAAACCTACACTTACCCAAATATCATAGCAATTCATTTGAACCAATGTAAAATAACATAAGGATAATTCCTATCATTACATTTTCCATTCGATGTCCATAGCATCGATCACTTACTATCACACTTCTCTAGATATTGCATAGTCCATTCAATCTGTAGGTTAGTTTTCCACATGAGCTTATCCATTGCTAATCCAAGGGGAAATTAGTGGCCACCCACCTATTCCACTGGCTCCAAAAAGGGGTTTCCACCTTGGCAGTTTTTCTACATATTTTTGGGTCTTAAACTTCTAGGGTCGTTTTGAGGCCCTAAATAAGTGTTTTTTTGGGCCCTCCATAGTCACATTGTGGGATTTAGCCAAAGTGTGAGAAAAAAAATGTGTATTCCTTGGACATACCATTCCAACGAGCTATCATGCGCCCCAAACGAAGATCATATGCAAAAGTTACACCCTTGGGAAGTTAACATATCAACTACCCCCATCGGGGCCTACAAACCTTTTGGCGTTTCATCTTTTGGGGTTAGGGATTTGGATTTTCTTTATGTTAAAAAGGTCTCTAGAGCCTTAGTGTTAACATAATCATATTCTTTCAAATGGGCATATCCATCACATCTCTTCTCATAGATAAGTTGTCACCATTCTAGCGAGTGCATTCACTCTATATTTTTACAGTTTCTGTACATTTCCGTCATTAATAAAAATTGTGCATTATTGTATCTATGTGTTTCTGGAATTATATATATGTATTTACTTGTTATATTTCCACCTTCATTTTGTTCTCAAAATAATCTGGATCATTGGTATCAGAGCATGCTACTCCTTTTTGTTTTTTAGTGCATGTCCTCGACGAGGTCATGGTATAGAGAGTTAAGTCTCAAGCTAGTTTCTCTTGAGGAAAACCGCTCTTGCCAACCTTAGAGACCTCCCATGGAAGAAGATAAGAGAGACGAGGGAGCACAAGATCCCATTAAGTTGTTTCTCACGAAATCCCTCATGCAACAGAGGAACGATATGTTGGATAATTTTTCCCAAATCCTTCAATGATTGCTGACAATAATAGGTGCATCTTCGTCAAGCAGTTTCTTTGGAGATGTTTCCTCATTCAAGGTACAAGTTAATTTTGATATTCTCATATTTGAAGGTCATATTGATGCAGATGCTTTGGAAAAAGTTTTAAATTTGCTAGAAGGTTATTTCTTTGTTCAAAAAATTTTCAAAGGAGAAAAGATCACATTTGTGCTCCTTAAGGCTCCCCCCCATGTCAAACTTTGGTGGGAAACTTACTGGGAGAAAAAATCCATAGATTAGTTTGGAATATTCGGGGCTGAGCCCACTTGGGATTTTTTTGTCTATGTCATCAAGGAGAAATATTACCCTGTGTGAAACTATGATGACCAGTACATGAGATGGACCACACTGCATCAAGATAGGGGCCAAACAGTGTCAGAGTTCACAAATACTTTCCATACCTTGCGCACCAAGTTGGGTATCAAATACTCCGAGTGACATCTGGTTCTAAAAAACCGTGGGGTTCTACACAGGTACATCCAAACCGAAATGGAGTTTGTGTACATCTCATCACTAGGAGCCGCTTATCGATATGTTGTCAAAATTGAGAAAAAATTTAAGCACCAAAACAAGCAAGAATTTGGGTCTGCAAATCCACAACAACCAAAGTATGCTAAAGGTATCCCTAATACACAGAATATTCAACCTCAAGAACACCAGTCCAAGCTTTAGGAAAAGAAGAGAAACATAAAGAAAAAGAAGGAAACTAAGAAGTTGTGTGACTTCAACAAAATCCCTTGGCACAACACCGATGAATGTTGCTCGAAACAATCATTGGTAGTCTAGCTCAAAGAAACATAATCGATCCCTGAATCAGACTTTGATTCAGGCAATAATAAAATGAGACAAATAATTGACAAAGAAACCACTACTACTATCGCAACCACAACAATCCAACCAGAAGAACCAGAGATTCCCGAGGAAGGGGAGTTCCTTTTCCATTCACATATGTGGGTGAAGGGGGCCCCGCTGCATTTTAATGTTGATAGAAGAAGCTATAAGAACCTCATCTCATCATATGTTGTCAAGCATTTGGATTTTCCGACAACACCACACCCGCATCCATACAACATCGACTGAGTTTAGTAGGGACGAGATCTTTGTGTCAGCCAATAGTGTCTTCTGTCATATAACAACAAGCCTTTCAAGGATGAAGTATTGTGTGATGTTGTCCCACTAGAATTCTATGATGTTATGTTAGGCCAGCGATATATTTGGAAGCAACATTTTATTTATTAGTCTCGACCCCATAGCATCATTGTTACTTTGGGGGGTCATCCCTATAGGATACCATAGGTAGTTCCAACTAATGTCCTAACAAAACAGTGCCACAAAGTAATCTCTCCTACTGTAAAGTTTAGCCTCTTCACAATCTGGTTATAAGAGAAGGAAACTGCAACCACTGCAGCCTCTGCCCAAGACCCTTCTATGCAGCAGAAGTAGATCAACAAGATTGTAGAATAACACCAAGATATTCCTGCTACACTTATGGGGGTGCCTCCACACTACCCAGTCAAACCAAGTTATAATAAATCCCTTCATGTTCTTCATGATGCATCTTCACCGTTAGAGTCCTCCCACACTCAGGAATATCATGAAGCTATATTGGTTAAACAGATCCAACCCCTCCAACAATAGGTTTGTAATAGACTTCAACAAGCTAAGCAGGGCAAGTTCTTCATCAAGGAAAGCAGCTCACCAAGGTTCAGATTCAGCAAAATATTCCCTAGGGACTTAACGCAATGGAGACCATTTCTTCCTAAGGGGGGAAGAATGATCTAGGTGCAAATTGGTGGCCACCCACCTATTCCACTGGCTCAAAACAAGGGTTTCCACCTTGGCAGTTTTTCTAAATCTTTTTGGGTCCTAAGCTTCTGGGGTCGTTTTGAGGCCCTAAACAACGGTTTTTCGGCCCACCACCATCACACTATAGGATTTATCCAAAGTGTGATAGAAAAATGTGTATTCCTCATATAGACCTTTCCAACAAGCTATCATGCACCCCAAACGGAGACCGTATGCAAAAGTTACACCCTTGGGAAGTTGACATATCAACTACCCCCATTGGGGCCCACAAACCTTTTGGTGTTTCATCTTCCAGGGTTAGGGTTTTGGATTTTATTTATTTTAAAAAGGCCTCACAAGCCTCATTGTAAATATCATCATATTCTTATGAATGAGCATAACCATCACATCTATTCTTAGAGATAAGATGCCACCATTCTAGCGAGTGCATTCACTCTGTACTTTTACAGTTCCTGTACATTTTCGTCATTAATAAAAATTGTGCATTATTGTATCTATGTGTTTCTGGCATTATATCTGTGTATTTACATGTTATATTTCTTCCTTCGATTCATTCTCAAAATAATCTGGATCAATTACCATACACTATTGACATGTGATTGTATTTAAAACATATCATTAAACCTGGTATCCACATACCAATATCCTTCAATCAACACTTGCATGTTAGAAGTAAACCATATAACATATGTCATTAACAACATAACAACAATCTTTCATAGTATTGACACCTATGTAGGTCCACATGTCCAAAATTTGAAGTACCAATGTTAATTAGTGTTTCACATATAATACTCAAATGAAAATACAGTTAGACCATAAATAAATTTAGTTTCCTAGGTCAAAATGGGGCATTACAACCGTGATGAAGGACGTGGTTAAAAAAAACATCTAACTAGACCATGTAAAATGTTATACCAAAATTAATAATTGTGTCATCATTGTCCTTATATTATATTAATTATACCCAAGTCCCTTAAGATTGTAATTGGTTATTACATTGGGAATTATAAGTGTGAAAGTTTTAATGCATCGTGAACTGTAATTATGAGATTTATGATTGTTATATTGGGAATTATAATTATAAAATCTTAGAAGTATTAGGAATTGTATTAATTTTGTCCGAGGAGTATTGAAAATTTGAATGGAAGTTTTAATAGTTTTTTAATTCTATTAAGAGTTTCAATAGAGAATATTGNTCAACAATATATCATTTATGATTGTATTCAATATATCACGAGCAGTATCAATCAACGGTGCATAACAAATAACCACAGATACACTGTACACTAGAATTTACGTGGAAACCCAAATGGGAGAAAACCACAAGATGCTTTCTTATATATATCAAATATTACATTCATAGGAAGAACCAACTTCCAAATTATCCAGCACCAACTAGAAAGAGGCTCCCACCTAAAGGAATCTATAAATCCTTGAATTCTCCACCTACAACTAGAAGGAGGGTCCAACCCCCTAGTTTACAGACTCCAGCCTTAAGGAAGCTACGACTCCCTGTGTTCTCTGGCTCAAACCAGAAGGAGGATAGGACCCCCTTTCCTTGCCTTGTCCTGCCACCCTGAATTATAAGTGTAGACTCAACCTTCCACTACCACTGATACTGCCACTATCACATCAACCTTTCACTATCACTGCCATTGTTACTATCACTACCACTTCCACTATCATTGATATTGATATCTCATCATAAACATCATCATCAACACGACCATATCATACACCAAGACCATCACCAAGATGTGCATCAAACCATGTGTTGAGATATGTGTGTCATACCAATACAAGCATGTGTTATCTCAATAAACAATGTACCAAAACCTGTACCATATCATGCATCAACCATGTACCAAACCTATACCATATCATGCATCAACCATGTACCAAAATATGCCATAAACCATGTACCATGAGATGTGCCTCAACCATATACCATATCACTCATGATATGTCTCAATCATGCGATAAACCATGTACCATAAGATGTTCCTCAACCATATACCATGTCACTCATGATATGTCTCAATCATGCCATAAACCATGTATAATAAGATGTTCCTCAACCATATACCATGTCACTCGTGATATGTCTCAATCATGCCATAAACCATGTACAATAAGATGTGCCTCAACCATATACCATGTCACTCATGATATGTCTCAATCATGCCATAAACCATGTACCATAATATGTGCCTCAATAATATACCATGTCACTCATGATATGTCTCAATCATTTCATAATCCATGTACCATAAGACATGCCAAAATAAAGTACCATAACATCAATGATGTGCCTCAACAAAGTACCAAAGAATGTGCCTCATACATATTCCATAAGATTCAAGATGTGTCTACACATGTACCAACATCACCAAGACATGCTTCAAGCATGTACCATGACATCACCATAACATAACTCTCAAAAAATGCATATAGACATACATTTAACTCTGTAACAGACCTGACTGCATCATCATACCTTGTTCAGACTTCAACAACCTAGAAAAAGCATCTTCTTCAAATCTTCCTCAGCCTCGTTGTTTAGATACCAATCATCTAGTGGGGCCTCATGGGACGAGTGCCATAGAACCCATGGGGGTACCTCGCGGGACACCTATAGCCTAACTTGCGTGGGTCAGCTAAATTAGGGTTTTCTCAAAAAAAACCTTCGCACACCTGTAATCTCGAAACTTGTCCTTTGCACTCCTTCACTACCTCATATTCGTCATCTCAGATTCGCCAATAGATCACTTTCTCACTTAGAATATATTCAATAAACTTGTGTATATAAAATGTAATAATGAGAGGTGTATTTATACTTTTTCAAATTTAATTATTTCCTTAACATTACGGCCGACCTATACTTTCTTGTTACAACCACTTTACCCTTTAATTAATGACTTGTAATTTTTTGTTGCAACTGTTTAGGGGCTTCTTAACCATTGGTCGGGGATTTCAAATTCATAAGAAAATATCTCCTTAACCATGAAGAACCACATGGCGTACAACCTACCGTTGGAAACGACATGACTATGACTATTTGTCTATAAGTGTGTTACATGCATTTGCATTGTCCTTCATCCTCTTTTTCCTCAAACCACTATGGTCTTCATGACCATAGCTCTAAGGCTTCTCAACCACTTAACCTCTTAGCCATATTTCCAAGTCTTCTTGTATACTTCTTCAAATCATATTCCCATGAGGGTTATGCTTAAAGATATGCCATAAGGGGGCCAATTTGGAGACTTCTCCAAATACACCCATCACTTCTAGATTCTTCCAAAATTTCTTCAGGGATTCTTCTAGGGTTGACCAAGGTTGACATCAATGACAACCAACTATCCAAAAATACCCCCCTTTGGCATTATGGAAACACTCATTGCCAACACTCATACTCCCCTTGTGACAATCACTCCTCATCTCTCTCTTCCAATGTTTCTCTCTCCCTTTGACATCAATGGAAAAGGGTATATCCCCTTGGGGTTTCTCCCCTTGTCTTCATGATTTTGATCTTTCTCTTATAATATTTCTATTTCTCCCCCTTTGACATCATGGGAAATAGGGTAACTCCCCATGTCTTCATCCTTATGATCTTTCTTTCCTGATCTCTTTCTTTGATGATTTATCTCCCCTTGACTTCTTTGCAAGATGTCGTGTAGATCAATGTGAGGTTTCTTGAACGTGCTTCCTCTCTTATGGTGCTTCTTTTCCATTGGCGCTTCCTCTTTTAATTCAATAACATATATATAAGGAATTTAAAGTTACTTGTCTTAAAATATTTAAGGTTTTTCATGTTTACTTCTTAGACATTAATGACCACATCATTCAACAATTTTCCTCTAACGATATATATTATGTTGATGGTTTTTTTTCCTCTGTCTTGTTGTTCCTTTCAATGCTTTTATTCATGTGACTAACTAATTCCACTTGTCAATATGAGTTCATCCATTATGATATATATGTCTAGACCTATCAAAAATCTCATGAATCCATCTCTTTCCATAAAATTGTCCATGATTCTAGTACTCAATTGTACACAATGTTGACCAATCTGTCACTTTACACTTCTAAATATTTCTTTGATTTTGTTGTAACTAATGAAGTTGTCTTCTCAATTTTCAAATCAAACTCTACATGTTTGGTAAAATTTGTACTAAATATATCCCTGAATGAATACATGTGTGGAATACAATTATAAATCACTGCCTTAAATCATTTTGAATCTTCCTTCCCAAAATCTGTAAACACTTCAGACTACTTGAAATATAGTTCTATGATATGTAGAGTTGTTGCTTAGACTCCCCCTCTTCAATATTCATATTTACTGGGAGTCTCCAAGACAGATGGCTCAGTAATATTCCTCTTCACCTATTGATTCATCATCTTCTTATTTATCATGAACTCTGACATCTTCCTCTTTCTCTGTAGATTCACCATGATCTTGCACTACTACAAATCCTGAGAGTATTATTCCTAAGAGTCCTTCATTCACTTGTTCTTCCTTTACCTATTCTTTATTCACACGTTCTTGATTTATTTTCCAAACCTTCTTTCATCTGATATCAATTTTTTATTTCATGGAAGTATCCATCATGCTTCTACAATCATGAGCCATGTGTCCATAGTTGTGGAATTTGTAACATTCAATATTGTATGGAGCCACATAAACATTTCTTGCTTTACCATTTCTTCCATAAGCTCTGCAATCTACAACTTTATGTCCACAGTTATTACAAGGAAAACAATAGCCATAAAAGAAACTTTGATACTTGAGAGTGAAGGATCTTCTTTGTGATGTAGTCCTTCTCAATTCATTCCTTGGATGTTCACAATCTTCTCTTCTGTTGTTTCCTTCACACTGGTTGAAGATTCTTTGATACCTAAATTTGAGGGTCTTCTTTGATATCCATCTCTTCTGTAATCTTCTTATTTAGTCTTCTCTGTTTCTAAAATTTTCTCCTTTGAGGGCTCGCATTCTTCCTTATTGATAGGGCCTTTGATGATTTCTGCATAACTCTTGGCCTTCTCTTCATTCTTCCTTTCTAGCAACCTGCAATATTTCTCTTCAACTTTCTTTACTGATGGTGTGGAGCTTTCTGTCTCTTCAATGTTCTTGTTGAGATTGACAACTTTAACTCTTAATGTGACAAATTCTTCTTCAAGCTTCTCACAGTCTTCTTATTTCTTCATCATTTGGATCTTCATGAATCCTTACATTTTCTTTTCTTCTTCAAGTTGGGTCTTCAAGGTGATGATTTATTCTTCAATTCTTCTTTATTGTTGACTAATTTTTTCTTCAAGTTTGTTTAAGTCCTTAGATCTTTCCTTAAGATGACTTGTCAAAATTTCTTCTCTCTTCAATGTTTCCTTTCTTTGTGATACTATCTCGGCTTCCAAAAAATTTTTCTCTTTCAACTGGTCCTTGAGAGTTTCTTCGATCACTTTGGCTTCGTCCAGTTGAGCTTTTAGATTCATGACAACCTGCCTGAATTCTCCAGAAGATTCCTTTAGCCTGATCAATTCTTCCTTGAGGGACTTGTTTTCCCTTCTTTGTTTATTTATCTCACTTAAGGAACTGATTAGTTCAACCTCAAAATCCACTACACCTACTTCAAAATCTTCTTATTTAGAATTTGTCTAACGTGATGAGCATCTTTCTTCTCGTTATTATGCTCTAGTTCTGAGAATTTGTCTGACGTGATGAGCATCATATTATTTATTCTAGTTATTATGCTCTAGTTCTGCAATAAGAGGAGATTCCTTAAAATATAGATTATGTAGCTTATCCCAAAGTTCTTTGGCTGATGAACATTTTCCCACTTTGTATTTTATTGGATTAGGTAATTCGTTCAAGATGAAATCCATTGTTATTTTTTTGTTTCTCTTCAATTCCTTCTTGAATGCAATCTTTGGCTTCTTTGAAGTGGTGTATCCTGTAACAATTGATTGACAAGATTCAAATCCTTATGCCTATAAAAATGGTTTCATTCTTGTGCTCCATATTTCATAGTTCATACCATTCTGACCATTAAACATTGGCATTCCATTCTTAGTAAAAACCATTATCTTCCTTCTAGTGGTTAGAATGTTTCTTGAAGGAACCTGCTCTAATACCAATTGTTGGAATACTGAGAGTGAGGGTGAATCAATATTGATAACTTTTTACCAATTTCAATCGGAACACATGAACATTAACTTTATCAACAGTATATCATTTATGATTGTATTCAATATATCATGAGTAGTATCAATCAATAGTTCATAACAAATAACCACAGATACACAGTACACTGGAATTTACGTGGAAACCCAAACAGGAGAAAAACACAGAATGCTTTCTTATATATATATCAAATATTACATTCGTAGGAAGCACCAACTGGAAGGAGTTTCCAACCCCCTGTTTACAAGCTCCAAACTCAAGGAAGATACAAATAGAAGGAGGCTCCAACTCCCTAGTTTACAGGAGACAACCTGAAGGAAGCTATGATTCCCTATGTTCTCCAGCTCGAACTAGAAGGAGGACACAACCCCCTGATTTACAATCTCCAACCAAAGGAAGATCCAACTCCTTGTGTTCTTTGGCTCCGGCCGGAAGGAGGCTAGAACCCCCTTTCCTTTCCCCATCCTTCCGCCCTGAAATATAAGTGTAGACTCAACCTGTCACTAACACTAATACTTCCACTGTCGCATCAACCTTTTATTGTCGCTACCACTTTTACTATCACTGCCACTGCCATTGTCACCACCATTGTTACTGTCATTGATACCAATAGCTCAAATTCATCAACAAAACTAGATCATACACCAAGACCATCACCAAGATGTGCATCAAACCATGTTCTGAGATATCTGTGTCATACCAATACAAGCATATGTTATCTCAATAAACCATGTACCAAAACCTGTACCATATCATTCATCAACCATGTACCAAACCTCTACCATATCATGCATCAACCATGTACTAAAATCTGACATAAACCATGTACCATGAGATGTGCCTCAACCATATACCATATCACTCATAATATGTCTCAATAATGCCATGACATGTACCATAAGATGTGCCTCAACCATATACCATGTCACTCATGATATTTCTCAATCATTCCATAAACCATGTACCATAATATGTGCCTCAACCATATACCATGGCACTCATGATATGTCTCAATCATGTCATAAACCATGTACCATAAGATATGTAAAAACAAAGTACTATAACATCAATGATGTTCCTCAACCAAGTACCAAATAATGTGCCTCATACATATTCCATAACATTCAATGTGTGTCTCAACATGTACCAACATCACCAAGACATGCCTCAAGCATATACGATAAGATCACCACAACATAACTCTCAAAACATGCATATAGACATACCTTTAACTTTGTATCAGGTCTGACTGCATCATCATACCTTGTTCAAGATTCAACAACCTGGAACAAGCATCTTCTTCAAATCTTCCTTATCCTCATTGGCCAGAGACTAGTCATCTAGCAGGGCCTCACAGGACGAGTGTCGTACAACCTGCGGGGGTGCCTCACGGGACACCTTTAGCCTGACCCGTGAGGGTTAGCTAAATTAGGGTTTTCTCAGAAAAACATTTCACACACCTGCAATCCCAAAACTTCTCCTCTGCACTCCTTCACAGCCTCACATTCACCGTCTCATATTCACCAATATGTCACATGCTTACTTAGAAGATATTCAATAAAATTGTGTATATATAATGTACTAATGAGAGGTGTATTTATACTTTTTCAAAGTGACTTATTTCCTTAAATTTAGGGCCAACCCGTACTTTCTTGTTACAACCACTTTACCTTTTAATTAATGACTTGTAACTTTTTGTTGCAATCGTTTAGGGGATTCTTAACCATTCTTCAGGGATTTCAACTTCATGAGGGTATATCTCCTTAACCGTGAGGAACCACATGGCGTACCACCTACTGTTGGAAACGACATGACTAGGATTATCCATCTATAAGTTTGTTACATGCATTTTCACTGTCCTTCTTCCTCTTTTTCCTCAAACAACTTCAGGCTTCATGACCATAGCTCTAGGGCTTCTCAATGACTTAACTACTTAGCCATGTTTTTAGGGCTTCTTGCATACTTCTTCAAAGTTTCTTCCCATGAGGACTATGCTTAAAGCTATGCCATAAGGGGACCACTTTGGAGACTTCTCCAAATACACCCATCACTTATAGATTCTTCCAAACTTACTTTGGGGCTTCTTCTAGGGTTGACTAGGGTTGACATCAGTGAAAACAAATTATTCAACAAAAAATCTTTAGTTGCATTGAGATTTCAACAATGATATAGCAAAAAATAATAATTTGCATTAATTTAGAAATGATATAATGAAAAAGTATTTGATGCATTGATGTAAGAAAATAATAACCGAAGTCATCACCTCAATTGGTTGTCGACAATGTTGTTGGGCATTTAGCTAATTTTGTGCTAGTAGGTGCTCAGTTCAAAACCCCTTGGATGAGGTGCTCTAGTCTATGCCGATGATTTTACCAGGAATTCCATCAATGAATGTGGGGAAACTGTAGTGTCCCCAAGGCCGAGCCCCATTGTAAACCATGTTTTGAAAGGAATTGTAATTACGTTTTATAGGCTGGTGAGCCAAGTTCATATGAATACTTCATATGGAAATAATTCATATGAATACTCTGTGTTGAGTGTGTTTAATTGTTTAAACGCATATGCTGTATAGATATATATACTGGACTGTATGTGTTATGTAAATCAAGCGTAAGTGTATACCGATTCTTATATTGTGCGTTATAAGCCTTGGTTTAGAAAAAGGTACACTACAATGTGGTATCAGAGCCAAGGTTTCAACACTGAGCCTAGATGGGCCAGTGGAGCATTCTTTGGACCGAAAATGTGAAGAGAAATTGGGCCTGGAATGGCCAATTTCGGACGTTGGTTTGTACCAGTGTGTCAAGTAGTTGCTTGACCGCGTTTATAAGCTCAAGAGGTTTAGCGGTGCTGTGAAACCATAGCTGGTATGGTCTATGACCACGGGAAGAATAGGCCTTTACACCAATGGTGTTAGAACCGTAGGATCTGTTCAGGAGGGAAGGCAAACCCTTGTAACCGTCAGNGGATCGTGAGTCGTAAGATCCCTACGGGATTACCCGTCAACCGTCCGAGTTGACATAAGTTGCGCAGGATTGAAGTCCTCATGGGTAGAGGAGAATTCCTAGAGAGGCGTCGGGATATTAGAATCATCGGTGTTTTGCTAAGGCAGAGAATCGAGACCTTGTGATTCTCGAAATCCCGAGGAGGGATCATAGTCGTACGATCTCCAGGAGAACAAGTGTCAGACTCCTGGAGAGAGTCGAAGAATCAAAGTTCTTGAGCACATAGAGATCTCGTCACATGGAATCGCGATCCACGATCTCGCGACAAGATCTGGACCGTTCATATTAGGGGAAACGTGGCAGAGATCTGCCATCGGGGAAAGTTCCGAAAAGGAGTAAGTCCATCGGTGTTTGAAGTTCATCGAGAAAACGGGAACCCCGGTGACAAGTAATGCATACACTTAAAACTCTGAACCCCGAAACCCCGACGAGAACTTTGAGTACGGTCACAAGGTAGAGGTCACATGGACCTGGGCTTAACCGCGAAGGGTTAAAGCAAAGGCACGTCGGCACATCGGGAATCGAAGGATCGGGGGTTGTGAATGCATGTGCATCGCAACATCACAAATCCCGAAACCCTGATAGGAGGATTGATCACGGTCATGGGCAGTGGTCGTATGGTGAGGGT
>JASDQU010506238.1:0-15089 GCA_032191745.1 Picea mariana | reverse complement strand
TATGTGTTTGTTAGGCCCGAGAGCCTAAGTGTTGAGGGCCAGGAGCCTGCTGTTGTACTTGTATGTATGCAAAAAGATTAATAAAATATGAACACCGCCAGGTGCAGACCGACCACGATGAATGAGTGAAGGGGGACTGATCATCCACAAAGTGGGCAAGGAATTAGGAGCTTAAGCTTGGGAATACTATTTTATTATTATTCCAAAAGATAGGTGCATATATGTTTTACCTAAGTCCTTTCGAATGACATGTGATTTCCATATGGTGGGAAGCACACACGTTACCGGAACGGATGCAGTGGCATGGGCGACGATGTCACCCTGACCATGCAAGAAAAGCCGTGTGAGCCATGTTGGGGGTTCTCTTCTCCATTACGACTTACGGACTGCCGGGGGGAAACAGATCTGACCCGACAGAAACGCCTCGTACATCTTCTGAACCATATGAACCTACGTTGAACCTTGCGTAGATTATCTGTCACGCATTTCCCAACACCAGAGGGGAGTCTATCCTGGGCAGGGGGGATGGCAAACGGGATTCGACCGGTAGGGAGTCGGGGAAAAGGGGGCTGCGAAAATTGTTCTGAAAGGGGGTTTGGGAAAATCGACAGGGGGAGACCCAGTGGCCATGGCCGAGCTTGTTTTGGAGAGGTTCGAGTCTACGTTCCCGGTTGACTGTGTAGTCAAGCAGAGATGGACGACGTGTGAATGGTTGTCCAGTGCAGGTGGTAATTGAGCCTGTGTGTGATCTTCCCCGGAGGGAGAGAGGTGGAAGTGGTTGGAAGAGGTTCTCTTAGAGAGTGTCCAGCACCAGCTTCAGTGTCGGAGACTTCCTGATCTGACCTGTTGTCGAGGCCCAGAGAGGGAGGTTAGCACCGATGGACTGTGCTTGTGAAGGTGTATACTCCCGGGCGGAACAGGCATGTGGGGAATGAGAGACTGGGAGTAGTGGGCGTAAGATGGCATCCTGGGGAGAATCCTTCCAGATTCAAGTGTGGTTTTCTCTGTAACCTTAGCCTAGTTAGGATTCCTTGCCCTGGGGTGGAGCTCGGTCCCAGCTCGGGGGTGACCCACTATTGAGCTGATGAACAGTGTGGTCTAAGGCTGGGAGGTTCGTGGAAGGCTTGCACTTGGTTGGTGGATTTCACAACTGTTACAAGATAAGTGTTTAACTATGCTTTTATCACATTTAGACATGACTGTGTTGTATATATATATATATTATCATGTTTTCCACTGTGTATATGAATTAGTATGAAATGCAAGTGATTGTTAACTATGGAAATAATTCATATGAATACTCTGTGTTGAGTGTGTTTAATTGTTTAAACGCATATGGTGTATAGATATATATACTGGACTGTATGTGTTATGTAAATCAAGCGTAAGTGTATACCGATTCTTATATTATGCGTTATAAGCCTTGGTTTAGAAAAAGGTACACTACAGAAACATCCTTTGGGTTTCCCTGTGATGTTTTCCTTAGAAAAAAAGGTACATTAAAAATTGGTTAGGATGCATTGATCTCAATACAAAGATAGTGAAAACTATTATGTGAAGTGACTCGATAACAATACAATGTAAAACAATTTAAAGTACATAGTATAATGCTGTGAAATTTTTTTTCTATTATAATATCAAGTCCATATCTTTGTTTTATTGGGTGTGACTTCATATTTTTTTGTTAGTATTTACAAATTAAAATGATTATGTTTTGTGTTTTGTTGTTTTAATGTTTTTTTATATATATACGATGCCTTGATTATAATAATAATCTAAAGTGAAGGTATGAGTTCCCATTCTTATAAACAAGAAGGCTAAAGGTGAAGGAGAATTACATTACTTATATAAATGAGAAAAAATATCATGCCATAGAATGCACAAAAATGACAATATAATCGGAATAAAGAGAAATAATGCGAACATATATTATGAAAGTCAATTTAAAATTTATCTGCAATTACATTCCTTCAAAACCACCCTAGATCCATCTTAACTACAAATATATCAAGCACTAAGAGGGATCAAATCCCTCGAGGTGAAAAACTTTTCTCAAATTTTCATTCTAAAAAAGTTTTTCCCCTCAAGGGATTTTATCCCTCTCAAGACTTGCTAGATACAAGGTAAAGGTTTATCTAGTCTTACTCGTAATGAATTAAGAGTTTATTATGGGTGTAAACTATTGCATTGAGAGAATCAACTTGCACTCTACAACACAATATAAATGAGATAATGTAATATAACATAACTATTTTAAACTAGAATTAGAGAAAATTTGAGATCCATAATCTAAAAGTAAAAAAGGATGACCACAATAACAAGAGAGAATATGAAAAATGTATTAAAATATAATAATATAATAAATCAATATAGATTCATCTTAATCTAATATATATTAATGGTTGAGAAATTTGAGTTTAATTTTTTAATCTCTTTCAATACTTAATCAATCCAAAATTGAAATCACCTAGATGGGGTGTTAACAAGTGGGGAAACAACCGCACACGTGTATGGCCAAGCCACCACTCTGCCATGCAATGAAATCTATGCACATCTTAAAGAAGAAAATGCATATGAGGTTACCAACAAAGAGGTGAGGGATAGAAAGGAGGAGTACAAACTCATCCCCACCAACTATTGATATGATGCGCTTGGGTGAAAATTTATTGTAATGGTACAGTGAGAATACCAACCTATACTAGTTCGAGAGAGGTCTCGTAAGGTGGTGGACTACATGCGATAGAAGCGATGATGATAATGTGGAGAGGAGGAGAAGGGAGGATTGTAACATGATGGTTTTATTTGTGGGAATGAGACTTCTTTTATTGTATGACCTACTCGCAACTCCAGTCTACCTGAGTTTACAAGAGGAAAATGGGAGGATCAGGGGATGTGACAGGATAGTGATAGCTCCGGGGAGCATCACTTTTATAACCCCAAGAAACCTTGTCTTTTATTCCTGGTGTTTATGTTTTATATTCTAGGTTGGGTTCCCGGTTTGCTGTTGGGGGGGGGGGATACCTACTATTTGTTCTGAGTAATCTAGTCAAAATATCAGTTTTCTATGAGGGGAAGATAAGTTGCTTCTTTGTTATTTCTATTTGGCCCCCTCTCATTTGTTTTATCCCAATTATGGCAGCAATGTCTTTACAGGGGGTCTCTAGTCCCTACCTATGGTTTTTTTCCTCTGCTAAGATGACTCGCAATGAAAGCAGGGTTGGGAGTGGTCGAAAAAGAAAAATCAGGTTCAGTTCTTATCGAGCCTTGACCTCAGGGAACTCAATTCATACCTCTGAGGCATAAAGAGAAGGTTGGGAGGTAGAGAGATGCTAAAACAAGAAATTATGCTTAGCAACAACCAAACAAGAAATTGAGGAGATGGAGAATGTTTTCTGGGGAAAAAGACTGAACCTCAAATATACATAGGTTCTGGAGGTGTAATACCCCTAGGTCAAATCCCAAGATATAATTGGAGACGTAGGCTAGTGAGCCAGGATATTTTGGGCCTAAGTGGAATGGTGTCATATGTTTTGTGGCTAGAGTGCCTATATGATTACAATATATTTGTAATTTGTATCATTCATATTAATAATAAAAATATCGTTGTTTTAGACCAATTAGACGAAAGAGTATGGGGCACTAAGAACTCCACTAGAGGAAAGTGGGATATGGGTCTAAGACTAAGAACTAAGCCTCAGGGGATTAAGTCAAGGAAATATTATTTTAATATATAATCTAAGTTCCAAGAGTGAGGGAACATATACAAGTCGAACTCATGAAGCTTCATGAAGACAAGTGTCCAGTAGGGGACATGCAGATATATTGGGACACTTAGTGTATTTCTTGGGGGGAATTTCATCATTCTATTCTCATGTATGGTATGAGGAAATATTTGGGGAGCGATAGGGTATCAAGAGTATTAATAATTTTGGAACTGAAGAGGGGGTTGGCAGGCCCATGTACATTGAAGAAGTAGGTTATTAGGCTTGTGGGTGGTCTCTCTCTCTCTTGCGAGAGAATTTTCGAAGACTGTTTGCTGGTGTGTTGGGAAATAGTTGCAGGGCTCTGAGACATATGTTCTTCCTATTGTTGAAGCCCCATAAGGGATGTGAGGTAGTCAAAGGACTATTGGGCAGAGAAGGGGCACACTTCCTGGGGTGGGACAGACATGTGGGAAATGAGAGTCTATAGGCTAGTTGTAGTAGTTGGCACCTTGAAATGAGATTAATTGATGAGTATAGACTTTAGTTTAGCTTAGGAATCCTTCCCTTGTGGAGTTCTAGTCTTAGCTCGAGGGTGACCTGCTGCTGAAAGTTTATGATAAGCAGAGTCTATGGCTGGGAGGAACATTTGAGGTCTGCACGCAGTTGGTTATTTACATAAAAGATAAGTGTTATTATGCAAAATTACATGTTGTTTACAATGTATAATATATTTAATTTGTTTTTGTAACTATTTATATAATTATGCATGGTCTATATATGTTGTAGAATTGCATGTGTGTTCATATGCATGGCATTTAAGTTAATGAGATGATATTCAAGATGTTTCAGACTTGTTGATGGTAGGAATTATCATCTTAAGATATCAAATCCATAAAAGAAATAATTTTAAGAAAATATGTAAGTCTAATGTGACTGAAAATAAAAGAATCGGTGTCATGTGGCCAACTTGCATGGCTAGGAACATGACATTGTGGTATCGGTAATGGGGATCATTCCATTCTAGTATTAGATCTCTAGGTTCAAACACTGGACCTACATGGTCCAAACACAGAGCCACAAGTTCGATATTGAGCATGTATGTGCTAGTCAACAAAACATTGGAGAGATGAGTCACAGAAAATTGAATTTCAAAGAATGTCTCTGAAATGTTTGACAAATAAATTTCATGAAATGGAAAAAAAAAATTGTGGGAATTTGAGGAATTCACTCCTGAAATTAAAAAAAAATGTTTTAAATTTGTAATCGAGCCTACAATTGGTTGAATTTCAGAAATTGCAGAATGCTCATGATAACAATTGGGAAAAAGTCCCCAATTATGCAATGGAAATTCTTGGAAAAATCATGAGTAGTGCGGGGAAACAAACCAGCAATTAAAATCTCCAATTTTTAATGGCAATCCGAGAAGGAAATTTTGGATTTGGGTAATTTTTAAAGTTGGAAAAATCGAAAAATTTGGGTATATTTCCATACGATGACATCAACATGATGTTTGGCCTATGCGTCAGCTGACGTGGAAAAATAATGACATGTACTACCATGATGGAAGATACATGATGGTTGGAATGACAATTGGCAGATGATGTGGAGCCATGCGGCAGACCAACTGCTAGTTCCATGAATCTGTAGTAAGATCTTGGAATATGTCTAAGTGTTAAGCTACCATGGAGTGCATAGAGAATCAGGGGGTATGCACCCTTAAGAATTGGTTAAGTCCCAAGATAATGTGGAGTGCAGAGAGGATCAGGTGTGTGATTAAGGCATCACACAAACCCACGAACACACAATGAAGTTCAAAAACTTTTCTAAGTGTCAATACTCTGCGGGTGTGAAGGGTATCATGGAGGTGGTGAAGCATAAGGAAATGTCCGAAGACCCGCAATAAGGCGGAAAATTTTCTAAGTATGGAAACATAAAAGAAGAGTGGTGAAAGACTTAATACATTTGTGGATCCACTTGGGTGTGAAATAAAGGTGGAAAATGTGAGGGTGCATTATGTAGGCCGTAGAAGAAGTAACAAGAATAGAGAATGGGTAGTGAACCCAAGACAAACTTTTGAAAAGTTTCTAAGTAAGGATGAATTGTTTTAATAGTTGAGATTAAATCTATAGGGATAATCAAATGGTAGTTGAGCATCAAAGCTATGTTGTTTGAAGCTAATGGATACTTATTTCACTATCATTCCATCAACAACTTTTTGCTCAAGATTCAGAATTGAGCATGAGAACATTCGTGAGAAAGGTTGTGGACAAAGGAGTCTATCTATTCACTCAAAAATGTAAAAATGAAATATTAAGAATCCATAAGAAATCATAAATAAATTATTTCTGGTGAAATTCTGAAGAACAAAATGCTGCATAAAACGATGTATTTTTTAAATTCTTGTAGTCTTACAAATCTCGTTGCATGCACATTTTGCATAATGAAGAGAAAAAATAGAACCAAGTAGAAATCAACAGAAATATCAGAGATTAGAGACATGAATGATGCCCAAGGAACTTACAATTATGAAGATGAAGGAAAAATGTTTGGTATGGGTGTGGCTATTGCAGTAATAAAATCCAATGGGCATGGAGAAGGAAAATAGAAGAGCATGAATTTGATAGAAACTATAAAGATCCTACAAAGAGATGTGCAAGTTTATAACACTAATAATGAGAGAATGATGAAGGCTAAAGAACAACAAGATGGCTTCAACACCAAGATGTTGCAGAGCTTAGATAAAATAGAAAAGAAAATGGATAGGGAGATAGAGGCAAGCAAGTCCGAGAGTCATAGATCTCATGCTAGAAGGAAAGAATCTATAAGTGTGAGTAGACATCATCATCACTCAATAAGGCACTCAACTAGAAGGGAATACAACAGTCTGAGTATATCACATTTCAGGAAGCATAAGAGGAGTTCTGGGGTGGATGAACTACAAGGAGAAATGAATAATATTAAACCTCCTATCTTTAATGATGAGCACATGAAATATGAGAATACAGAGACTTGGTTGTTTGGAATGAGGAAATACTTTCAGTTGCACAATTATTCCTTACAAGTAGAAGGAATAATTTCCATCTACCAGCTTAAGGGAAAATCATCAATGTGGTGGGACCAAATTGTGTAGGCACAACACTTTGATGAGAGGAAGATCACTTGGAAGCAGTTCAATAAGTAATTTCAGAAGAAATACTTGACCAAGCATTATTCTAATAGGAATATGAAGGAGTTCTTTGAACTCAATCTTAGGAGTATGACTATGGATTAATATGAAAGAAGATTCTTGGAACTGTTGAAGTATGTTGAATTCATCAAAGATGAACAAGTCAAGATTCAAAGTTTTTTGAGTGGGGTGCCATCAATGTTCAATGATAAGATATAATATGATGATCCCAAAACATTGGATGGAGCAATAAGGAGAGCGAAGTTCCTCTATGATCAACATAGAGGAATACCAAAATTTCACAAGGATTGGGAAGAAAAGAAGAGGGGCAAGATGGAGTAGAGGAAGAAAGGAAACAATCCACTCTTCTTTAGAAATAATTCCCAAGGGAAGCCAACTCATAATGAGTTTCGAATGTCAGAAACATTGGGAAAAATACCAATGAAACAACCCATGAAATGTTGGGGTTGTGAAGGAAATCATATGTACAGATATTTCCCTCATAGAGGTGAGAAAGTGAGTATTGTTCACAATAGTGTACAACATGTTGAAACAATTGAGGATATGGGAAGAATTATGCCAAGGATCTATGCATCTCTGGACAACAAGCACGATGAATTTCAATCTCACGTGATTGAAGTAGAAGGTAAGATAAATGATCAATCTACTACTATTTTGATTGATTCATGATCTAGTCATAGTTATATAGATCCTAAGATGGTGTAAAGACTCCATTTGATAAGAAACATGCTTGGAAAACCTTGGTTGATTCAATTATCTACAAGAGATAAAATAAGAATTAATGAGATAGTCAAGGATTGTCTAATGGACATGAATGCACTGTGTACAAATGATGATTTGAACATCATACCTTTGGGATCATATGACTTCCTAATTGGTATGGATTGGTTGGAAAACCATCATGATGTCCTAGATTGATATAACAAAGCATTTACTTGCTTGGATACTGAAGGAAACTTAAGGACGGTTCAAGGCATTCCAAGAGTAGTAACCCTTAGAGAAGTTCGGCCTTACAGCTGAAGACAAGCTTCAGGAAAGGATGCCAAATATTTTTAGTGCATATGGAGGAGGCACCTAAGGATAAAGTCTCAAGCATTGAAGAATATGCAGTCTTGAAAAGAGTTTGAAGATGTATTTAGAGAGATACCAGGGTTGCCACCGAAAAAGAGATATTGATTTCTCTATTAATCTAATGCCTGGAACTACACTAGTGTCCAAGAATCCTTTAGGATGAGTACACCAGAATTGAAGGAATTACAAACACAACTCGAAGAACTCTTGAAGAAGGGGTATATATTACTAAGTTTGTCTCCTTAGGGTGCCCTTGTATTATTTTCCAAAAATAAAGATGGTACCTTAAGATTATGTATTGACTTTAGGTAGTTGAACAAGGTGACTACAGAGAACAAGTATCCTTTTCCAAGGATAGATGGTCTATTTGATCAACTACAAGATGAAAATATATTCTCCAAGATTGACCTCAGATCAGGCTATCATCAAGTGAGAATCAAAGAATAAGATATCAGCAAGACTTCTTTTAGGATGAGATATGGCCATTATGAGTTTACAGTGGCGTCTTTTGGGTTTTCAAATGCACTAGGTATCCTTATGCGTTTGATGAATGAGGTTTTTATAAATTAATTGGATAATTTTGTCATTGTCTTTCTAGATGAAATTATTATCTACTCAAAATCTGAAGAAGAGCATGAACAACACTTAAGGATGGTGATACAAGTGTTGAGGGAACATCAACTGTATGAAAAATTGAGCAAGTACCCATTCTATCAAAGATAGATACATTATTTGGGCCATATCATTTTAAAGGAAGGGATAGTTGTAGATCCCAAAAAGATAAGATCCATCGAGGGGTGGCCAATACCAAAGAATGTCTCAAAGGTGAGATCTTTCATGGGACTTGTTGGATACTATAGAAGATTCATTGAAGGTTTTTCAAAGATTGCTCATCCAATCACTTCCTTGAAAAAGAAGGGTGTAAGATTTGAATGGAATACTAAATGTGAAAGAAGTTTTCATCACTTAAAATACTTATTGACAAGTGAACCTATCTTAAAGATTGTTGATCCTGCTAAATAATCAGTTGTGTGCACTAATGCATGCAAAGAAGGACTTGGTGGAGTCCTTAATCAAAATGGGCATATGATATGCTAAAAATCAAGAAAATTTGTGGAGCATGAGAGACATTACACTACTCATGATTTAGAATTGGCATCTATAGTGCATGCCTTGAATATGTGGAGGCACTAACTTATGCAAAGAAGATTTGAATTGAAGACAAACCATAGTGGTATGAAGTATTTATTTAGACAACCAACTCTGAATGCTAGGAAAATTAGATGACTGGAATTTATTAGTGAATATGACTTTGATATAAAGCATATCAAAGGAAAAGAGAACAAGGTGGTTGTGGTTGATGCACTCAGCGGAAGGGTGCATGAGATGCATGCTACAACCATTAGCATGTACAAATCACATTTGAAAGATAGAATTTTAGAGGCTACAAAACCAAATCAGTGGTACATGGAAATAAAGGAAAATTTAAAGCAAGGTATTTTGCTGCAGAAAACTAAAGACTATGAGATGAGAGAATATGGAACCCTCTTGTATAAAGGCAGAACTTACGTACCTACTTCTCAAGAGAGGAGGAATATGATATTAAGAGAGATGCATGATGTGCCTTATGCTGGGAACCCGAGATTGCAGAAAACAATTGTGGATGGCCAAATCTAGTATTATTGGCCAAGTATGAAGAAAGAAGTCGTTGATTATATAGCCAAATTTATTGAATGTCATAAGGTCAAGGCTAAGCATAGAAACAATCGTTTCCTATTCCTGAGTGGAAATGGGAAGTGGTGAAAATTGACTTCATCACCAAGCTGCATAGAACAATGAAGCAACAGGACTCCATAATGGTGGTGGTGGATAAGCTCACCAAAGCTTCTTATTTTATTCTAGTAAAGATGACTCATAAGGAAGCCAATATTGCAAATATCTATATGAGAGAAATTGCCAGGATTCATGGTGTACCTAAGGAAACAATTTAAGACATAGATACCAAATTTACATCAAAATTTTGGAAGGGATTATTTAAAGGATTTGGACCCATCTTAACTTTAGCACAACATATCACCCATAATATGATGGAAAAACAGATAGAATCTATCAAGTGATTGAAGATATGGTAAGAATGTATGTGATGGATAAACCATCGAAATGGGAAGACTATTTACACTCAGTCGAGTTTTCCTATAATAATGGGTATCAAGTATCTTTGAAGATGACCTCATTTGAGGCATTATATGGAAGAAAGTGCAATACCCCAGTAAGTTGGGACAACCCAGTAGATAGAGCAGTGGTTGGTCCATAAATGCTCAGGGAAATGGAAAATCATATGGAAAAGATTAAACAAAATTAAAAGTTTTTAAAGATAGGAAGAAAAGTTATGCATATAAGAACATAACTCACAGAGAGTTCAAAGTGGGTGACCATGTATTTTTAAAAGTGAAGGCCAAGAGAAGCTCTTTGAAATTGGGGATATGTTCRAAGCTTGCAACAAGATACTATGGACCCTTTGAAATCCTGAAGAGGATTGGTCCTATATCCATGTCCATTCATTACCTGCATCCATGTGCATTCATAATGTATTCCATGTGTCTTTGCTTAAAAAGTATGTGCTTGATGCTAATCATATAATTGATTGGAATCTGATTCAGGTGGGACAAGAGTGAGACTTCCTAGTACAACCTATGTGCATATTGGATCAGAAGGTCAAGAAAATTTGGAATCGAGCCACCATCGAGCTAGTAAAGGACCAATGGATCTATTACAATCCTAAATATGTAACATGAGAATATGAAGATTCCATGCGGGAAGAATACCCACATATTTTTGGAGTTTTTTGAATAATTTTACGTGTACATGTGTACATAATGCATTGAGGACAGTGTATAAATAAGGGGGAGGGGAATGTAATACTCCTAGGACGAACCCTAATATGTAATTGGATGCGTAGGCTAGTGAGCCAGAATATTTTGGGCCTAAGTACCATGGTGTCATATGTTTTGTGGCCATAGTGCCTATTTGATTACAAGATTTTTGTAATTTGTAACATTCATGTTAATAATAAAATCATCATTGTTGTAGACCAATCATACGAAAGAGTATGGGGGACTAAGAACTCCACTAGAGGAAAGGGGGATATGGATCTGAGACTATGAGCTAATCCAAGGGGGATTAAGTCAAGGAAATACTATTTTAATAAATAATCTAAGTTCCAAGAGTGGGGAAATGTATACAAGTGGAGCTCATGAAGATTCATTAAGATAAGTGTCTAGTATGGGAACATGTAGACATATTGGGAAAGTCGGTGTATTTCCTGGGGGGAATTTCATCATTATATTCTCATGTATGGTATAGGGAAAGCTCTGGGGTGCGACGGGGTAACAAGAGTACTAGTATTTTTGGAACTGAAGAGGGGGTTGACAGGCTCGTGTACGTTGAAGAAGTGAGTTGTTAGGACCGTGGTGGTCTCTCTCTCTTGCGAGAGAATTGTTGAAGATTGTTTGTTGGGGCGTTGGGAAATAGCTACAAGGCTCTGAGACTTTCTTTTTGGCTTGTTGTTGAAGTCCTTAAAGGGAAGTGGGGTGGTTGAAGGACTGTTGAGCAGAGAAGGGGCACACTTCCTGGGGTGGGACAGGTATGTGGGAAATGAGAATCTTTAGGCTAGTTGCAACAGTTGGCACCTTGACCTAAGATTAATTATTGAGTATAGGCCTTAGTCTGGCTTAGGAAGCTTTCCCTGGAGGAGTTCTAGTCTCAACTCGGGGGTGACCTGCTACTGAAGGTTTATGAGCAACAAAGTCTATGGCTGGGAGGAACGTCTGAGTTGTTCTCCACACAATTGGTGATTTACATAAAAGATAAGTGTTCTTCAACAAAATTACATGTTGTTTATTGTGTATACTATATTTAATCTGTTGTTGTAATTGTTTATATAATTATGCATGGTCTATATATGATGTAGAATTGCATGTGTGTTCATATGTAGGGCATTTAAGTTAATGATATGATATTTGAGATGTTTCATACTTGTTGATGGTAGGAATTATCATCTTAAGATATCAAAGTAGTAAAGGTAGTAATTCTAAGAAAGTTTGTAAGTCTAATGTGAATTGGTGTCACGTGGCCAACTTGCGTGGCTAGGGACGTGACACTGTGGTATTGGTAACTAGGATTATTACAGGAGGAAATTAAAAGAGGGTGGGTTAAATACCTTGTCTTTTTTTGCGCCTAGGAAACTAAATTCTTTAGAATGGTTGAAATATACTAGGTTGTCAAAACCTTATTTACCCAAACTCTGGAAAATAAAAAGGATGAAAAGTAAGACATCCTTCGTACCATGAGGATTTTCAAGGGAAAGTTTGAGGTTGTGTGCAAAGCTATATTTGGGATTGGGATAGCAGTCTCATAGGCCACAAAAAAATGTTGAGAACTTGAAGCAGGAGGAGGGTACTTTGGGATCAAAGGGAACTCAAGATAATCCTATAGTTCTACCAATGTGTTTGTGGATATGCCTATGAAGGATAATGCTCAACATCCCACTTATTGATGTTTGGTTTGTTTTGTTTTCTCTGGTAGCATGAAAAGTTATAGGCAAGTAGCTTTGTTACTGATCTCTTTTCATAAATTAATATATGGAACATATGCTATAAATAGAATAAACAAGCCTGAGAAAAGTTTGGTTTCCCTCAACTGATGAAAGTTATGATTTCCTTTGAAGAAGGCCCCACTAAAAACTGTTGTAACTCTTTTTTTTTTAACATAATGTGAAAATATGAATATGTTTTTAAATTTATTTTTAAAAATAAAAAATTAAAATAAATCTACATTTATTACTATTTCATTTTAATTTTTTTATTCCCAAATTGAAAAAAAAAACGATTCCATACCTGATTTAAATGTAACACATTAAAATTAATTTATCATGCATGCACTGGTCTCACCCTTTCGGTCCAGAGTTGTAAATCTATTCAAACCAAAATTAATGTTTATTCAAATGTTGGTATCTTTTCAAAAACTTAGATAAAAGCTTCTCCTCCCATTAGTCAGTATTTCACTATCGAAAATATAAATATTGTAACTTGTATGTATGAGATAGAATCTCATAATGTCATGTCATGTTATATTATAAAATTAAAAGGGGACAATTACAAGATAAATTTTAATAAAGGAAGTCTTTTCATATATTTTAATCCTTTTTTTATTAATTAAAAACACGAATTAGATTATTGGGCTAATTTCACACCTCTTCAAAGGACAAGGTATATAATCAAAATATCGAATCAGGTTTATATACCATATCTTAGAGTCAAAGGGAATATTTTGGTGAATTAAATTAAACTGGAGATTAGTTATATAATATATGCCTTGCGTACATAGGAAAGTCATTAGGCAAGTAGATGCCTCTTGCGTGTTGTAGGTATACATATAAGCGAATTATATTTAAAAAATAAAAGTATTTGATAGCGAGATAAAGAAAGTGGTAACAATGGCGGTTAAAAGTACGAGGTAAAAAGCATCCACGTAAGAATAAAACAAAAAGCTGTCATGTACAAAATTATGAACATTGGATATGTCATTGACTAACAAGACTCAGTCATAATTATATGGATAATCACGACACGGTTAAAATTGGCCCACAAAATATGCTCATATTATTCTGTCTCATTTATCAGATGATTGGATGATTGGCGTGTAGCGTGGTTTTTTTTTAAAGAATAAAAGTAACAATATTTTATAAAATATTTATAAAGTGAAAATACAATAGTGGGCGTTTTCTTTATAGAGTGGGGAGAGACTTATAATAAGTAAGTTGTAAATAATAGTAGGGATAGTTATCATTTGTTGTTATAAGCTAATGCATGTTTACTAACTGGTTGGTAGTTTATGGTTGGTAGTTTATAGGGGTAGATTTTGGGTTATTAATCTTTTTCTTTATATTTTAGAAAGACAAGTTCTTAGTTAAGTAGAAGCGGTTTTAGGTTTTAAGTCATACTCAAAGACCATTAATTGGTGATCTTTATAGTCTATGACATTTTGTAATTCATATTAAATATATTTTTATTTAAATGATTAAGTGTTAGTTTACATATCATATATCATAATTTTTATAGACTTATAAAATTGGTAGAAATGTTTTAAGTTGTAAAATGTTGTAAATCAAAAATAGTATTTATTGCTTTTGTTTGAATATGATTTAATCAATGGAGTTTATATTATCAATGAATTGTCAAATTTAATGAAGTAAAAAAAAATGGTTTTTTTTAATCTTAATTTAAAAAATTTGAACATTCTAAGGGGATTTACGTCCTAAAATCATGATGTATTAGTGTCTTTGTCATACTCTTAGGAAATGGAAGGATAAAGTTTGTTGTTAATGTTGCAAGTGTAGGTTTTTATGAAGTATTACTTGGTTTTGTTTAATGGTAATTCATTTTTGAATCATTCTACTATGAAGCTTTCTATTTTTCTTTTTGATAAATTGTGAAGATTTTGTTTTATAACATGAGATTGTGAATATTCTATGTACATGATCAAATGAATGTCTATATAAAATTCCAATGTTTATTTAAAAAAGCCAAAAAAGTTGACTCATTTTTATCTTAATCCAAAAACTTGGAATAGTGAAAGGGGATTTACCTGCTAAATCTTGATAGTATTAGTGTTTTTGTCATATTCTTAGAAAATGGAACAATAATGTTTGTTAATATTGCAAATGTGCTTGCCTTTGTTTAATGATAATTCATCTCTAATCATTCTATTACAAAGCTTCCTATTTTTATCTTTGGTAAAGTGTGAAGACTTTGCTTTTCAACATGAGATTATGAAGACTTTTTTCCAACATGAGATCCTTACATTTACATGATCAAAATGAGATTATGAAAACTTTTTTCCAATATGAGATAGCTACATGTACATGATCAAAAGAATAATGCATTGTTCATATAATTAAAAGTTGTCTCTTTCAATTTCTACTCTTAAATACAATTTGGACAAAAACCTTTCAATCTCTACTCTTAAATACAATTTGGACAAAAAGTGTTTCACTTTATTTTGGATGGAATATCTAGAGGGAAACTCTTGAATACTTCTCTACTTAGTGAAAAATAAACAAGCCTAAC
>JASDQU010506236.1:13605-31638 GCA_032191745.1 Picea mariana | reverse complement strand
ATCAATCATGATAAGAAAATAATGAGTCATCTATACATTTTTCCAACAATGCATCATATACCAATGAAACCACATCGATCCATCTTCATCATGTATCAATGATAACTCATTGATCCATCTTCATCATATCAATGACAACTCCTTGATCCATGTTCATCTATGCATTCTCGTCAAGGACAATACATATTACATTACATCAATCACCAATCAATCAATCCTTTGGAATCAATCAATCACTTGAGATCAATCAATGGCATCAATTAGTCAAACCATTGGCATCAATGACAACATGATCCAACATCGAATGGGTCTCTTTATGAATAATTTTATACTGGAAATATTTGTGAAGGCCTGTATTTTAGTGAAGAAATTATTGAAAATTATATTGATGGTAAACAAATTGTTTTTATCATTTCCTGTTGAAATCAATCAAAAGTCTCCATCCTATCATGATGAAGAACATTTTATCATTCATCAAACTTACTTTCATTCTTCTTTTCAAGGAGAAGTTTTTCAATATGTTGTTTTTCATTGTCATAAAACAAGTGATGTTCATGTGTTGTTTCAAGGAAATCAAGTAGATTATGGTCTCTATTACGAGGGAAAAACTCTCTATGTCCAAGGGTAAACCACAACATGCAGGTATGACTACAGAAATCAACTCAATTCCAACATATGCTATATAAACTAATGTGAAAGATAAGAAAGAGGCCTACTTTGATCTAGCGTTCGATGATGTTCCACCATTGAGCACTATTAGGACCCTATAACTTATAGGGGAAATCAGTATTCTGATTGATATCTATTTCAGACATATTTTGGGCATAATTCAGATGACTCGTGATGCATAGAGAAAATGTGAAGGTGTTTTGGGGCAAAAATTTGATTTTGGGAAAATATACCATTTGTTGTTTAAAAAGATAAATTGGTTTATTAAGCCAATTTTGGCTTTAATAAGTCAAGATTATTCTCTCAGGCTAATCTCTGGGTTGTAAATTTTGATAAAAAGAAATTGGACCTGAAGGCCACTCTACAATCCTCAATCCATGCACCTTGCAGTCATCAAAAACACAGGTTATTTATCAAAGTAACAACAAACAAGCCAGCGCCCAAGCGTTAGGCACCAAGCACAAGTGGGTAGCCTCGGGCTCACTTCATCGAAACACTATGTAAGTGTTGGCTTATATAAACACCAATAACTCATTCTAGCTGGTGCATGTGGGATTAATCCCCAAAACTTTAAAAAAATTGTACAAAACGCAGAGTTACTCTGTGCGCCCAGGTGTCAATCGGAGTTCATGTGTCAAGGGATGGCAAGGCATTGACAGAAAACGTGTGCAGGTTCAAATCATGATGCGCCATATGTAATGGAGATCATGTTCCAACTAGTTGTGTAGTTGCATGATTGAGCCCGTAAGTGTTATGGGCATGTCTTATTGATTTTGCCAATTTGTTGCTTGCGCATGGATATGGAGTTCAAAAGCATATACCATCAACATTAACAAGAAATCGTAATTTTAATGAAAACTCACCTCTGCGCAAATAAAAATATCCCACCAAACAATGTCAAACTCCAAATGTCGAAGCATAAGCTCAGGACGACCTGTATGGAAGACATTCTAAGGGCTATGAGGAGATACGGGGAGAAATTGAAATGTTATAGCAATATAATCACCCGAATGTATCGAAGATAACAAGCATTGATGGCACAGTCAAATTGCCTTTCGGAAGCTATGGAAGCAATTTCTTTGAATCCACTATGCAGTTTTATCAGGGTTTAGCCTTATAAAGTCAGAGTGCTAGGACTTTGCATCCATTTCAAGCTATTGAAATAGAGATCCCTCCTAGAGTTCAAAAATCCTCGGGAAAGGAGAGGAACAAGATCGGAATAAATGGATTCAGTTGTATTGGGAGGTTCGTTTTGCGTGTTGCATTGGATAGGGAAGATATTGAAGTTGTTGTGATCAATGACTCGTTCATTGATGCCAAATACATGGCTTACATGTTTAAGTATKATTCAACTCATGGGGTATACAAAGGGAGCTTGAATATTGTTGATAATAAGACTCTGGAAATTGATGGCCACRTAATTATAAATGTGGGTTCTGAAAGCAAGGCAACATTGTGGAACAACCTTTATATCCATGAGGTTGAAGGAGATTTATTCCAGATTATGTGGCAGAGTATCTTTGTATTTGAGGCATCCTTTCAAATGCAGTTGGCAGTCAAGACACCAATTCAGCCAGAACAAATGAGGCAAATCCAGGATTTGAGGCATTAGTTGGGAAAGAGGTAATCTAAAGATATTTATCCCAGATTTCATGGAGCAGACAGATAAGGAATACAGATGGCAAATTTCTCCATATTTTGAAGCATTTTTAAATAGAGTTGGCAATCATGGCGCTACTGGCTACTTTTCCTTGTTTTGAGCAACTCAGGGATAGGAACAGAGTATAGTTGGCAGCCTAATGCATTTATTAAAAAATGACAGAGGGAAGATTCTTGGGCTTGATATTAACAGAGACACAGGTGGCACCTTGACTCTAGTGGCACCTGGAGATATGAAATTAGTATTCAAGCAGATTTCTAGGCATGGAATCAAATGCAAATGGCTCAAAGGATAAGCATCGACAACTTTCCAGCAAATTCGTGACAACCAAGCAGCAGTTTCCAAATTTAATTTTCCTTTAATTTACTGTTAGAATCTATTTTGTTTATTTTAAGAGATAGTTTACATGTTTCAATCATTGTAACTATTTTCTATTTTTAGAAAGCAGAGATAGGACTCGAGTTTTAGAGACTAAGAGTATCTTTACCTATTTAGAGGAATAAAAAAAGAAAAAGGAGGGTTCGACCTGTGAGGGGGTTGATTTATTTTTGGTGGACTGTAGGCCTTGCTATTCCAGAAGGATGTTCTGTAATATTTAAATGATCAACCAGTAATAGGAAAACTGTTAACAGGATTCTCGTGTCGAGGTGTTGGTGGCGTTTCTCTTCTATGTTAAGTGTTTTCTTTCAGTTATCATACCACTTGTTTTCAAATTCTTATTATCAAAGGATAGTTAATAGAGCAGAATTTATTGGTGAAATACTTTGCATTTGATCTTTTGGTAATCTTTGTGTTTCTCTTCTAAAAGATCAGTTTAGGAATTCTTAAATGCTCCTTTGCTTGACTTTTTCTCCTCTACTTCTTCCTCATTTGACACCATTAAAACTTGATTCAATCCAACATTTCCACTACCTTGCCCTGTGTAAGATATTTTTCTAGATATGAGAGTGAGTCATATATTCAAGCACAGACCCCATCACCCAATGGTCCCTCCTCTCATGCTCCAGCCAATCATTTAAAAAATCCAAACTCTGAACCCATTAGCTAGCCTAATATATATTCAAACAAATCTATATCACATAGAGAGATCCCTCTCTGAGTTTTGGAGGGATAGTTCCAAGACTCGAAGTGGTTTTGATGTTGCCTCTGTGACTGCATCCATAGCCTTGGGCAAATTACAGAGTGCTAACAAGCACTTTGACCCAAAGCTTTATACCTGCAATAAGTTCTTAACAGACAAGCATAGAAAGTACATGGTGATAGTATAAAGGGGTTATCACATCAGATAGCATAATCCATTAATAAACATTACAAACATGCCCATGGATAATAATCATATATTTGCAAGATACCAATAGGATGGGAAAGGAGTATTTCTATTAATAATTGATCAATAGAAGTGACAACATTACAGACTTTTGTGTCGGCATGGTTTGAAACCAAGAAACCAAGTTCCTTCCAATTGGGCCTCCACTACTTAAATCCTCCACCAAAGGCAAGCTCAAAGGAGAGAAACAATGAGGTTCTCTCAACAATAGGGAAAGAGCTTAGGGGTTGAACACTGTGTTTAGACTTGAGGGACAAAGGGATGCAGACTCAATATGAAGTAATTTCTCCAGAGTAACTTTTCTCTCAAAGTTGAATGCTTTCTCCTCTTTTCCATAGCTCGGAATTGTGCTTTTATAGCCTTCAAAATGAAACTGAAGGGTCGAGTCAGAACGTTTCCAGTATATGGAAGGCCAAGGATCAAAGATCTTCTTTCGTGACATGGAAACCTGACTTCATTTTTGTATTTTCTGGCACAAATCCTTATGTACGTGGGTTGTAGTGGGGCATCCAACATATACACATCTTGTATAGCAGATAGGGAGCATATATGTGGAAAAATGTATATTTTTGGCTTTGGATTCATCAAAAAGGGATGACAAGTCTGCATAGGGAAATGGAAAAAGGCCCTCTATGCAAGATAGCAATGGTGGGTCAAATATTGCTATAACAGATGCCCCCTAATGTGTGAGATCAGAGGAGTATCTGTGATGGCCGAAATAGATTATAAATAACCCAGAAGTGGAGTGGTAGAGAACCAGCTGGATGAACTCAATTACTCATTACATTCTATATTGACTTTGCATACATGGCTGCCAAGAATACAATGCAGATCCATGTGGAAAATATAACAAATAAGTGCTTGTGGCCATGAATAGGAAAATACAAATGTGGTTATATGACAAAAGTTGTCATAGTCACGAACAAGGCCCAGTGAAACCAATCTCAAAATAAATTTGAATATATTTTATACCATGGAGTACAATCTAATATCCCATGATCACTGAAGTCGAATAGGTGTTGATCCAATGAAAGGGAAGCAACAGCTCAGGAAAGTTGTGGCCACGTAGTGATGTCTTCAATTTTTCTACACTATCCACCAAGGGTGCATGTCTACATCATGTGAATAAAGGAGTTGAGGTCAAACACAATGAGACATCATTTGATTACCGGTCATTGAGGTATATCGTTAACAAATGCGAGACAGCCTACCAATAATGAAAGTAGGTATAAAGGCACCGAGTACATTCCTACAAGTGTGAATAAATGAGTCTGTGTCAAACACTTGATAAATCCATTGATCAGGAGACATTGATGCATTCCCATCTGTAACGGCGAGAGAGACTGCCACTAATGATTGCAAGCCTCAAGGTACTCATAAAACTCTAGGTCCCATATTCTGAATAAATGAGCTGAAGTCGATGGAAAGAGACCTGCTGAAAGGAGACCATTAAGGAATCTCTCATCAGTCAGCACAAGGAACAAAGCAGGAGCTTCATGATTTGGTGGAGATCAGATGAAGAACATGTTCATGAACCAACAACCCTGTGCGTCTTTTGCGTGTGCCAAATGCAAGCGATATATGAAAAAGACCCTTTGAATAGTAGCCAATGATGAAAATTGATGACAAAGGCGAGGATACCACCAATAGGGCTAATAGAATCCAAGACACTACATGAATCCCAAAGTGTGAATAGATGTCTTGTCATTGAACACAAGGGAAACCACCCAGTCAAGGACTAATGATGAAATGTCAATTGTTGGGTTCAAGGTGACCTACCAATGATGAAAGTAGGGCTAGGGTGCATGATAAGACCATAGTATCATGTGATTCTAAGACAAATTGAGGGTATGGCTGACATCCAAAGTCAATATTTATGAGGAGTGGCCGACACAGGTTGATAAACTTCCTTTGAACAAGAGAATGAGACATATGGTGGACTCCGACAGCATAGACTTAATGATGTGACTATTAGATGTAGGAAGCATCAATAACGTTCTCTATAGGGACTGGAAGAGTAACCAGCTGGTAGAGAAAACTATGTAACGAGATCAGCTTCCTAAGGCCATGCTAAACCCAAAATTATGATGACGCGAGGACTCGATAACTTTGTGTTATGTTCAAAGGTGACATGACTGCTACCAAATATAATACAGTACTCCCTTCCTGCCCCTATTTTTTTGTTTTTTCATAACAAATGAATGCTATGATACAGAGGAGGAAACGAGTGTCGCAAGTAATCAAAACTAGTTCTAGTCGTGGAACGTACCTATGCTTAATGCAAGGAAATGCATGTGGGAGATGGACACTCGGGGTGATGTTCCCTCCAGGGTATAGGGTGTCAAATTATGAAGGATATAAACAAGGCTCTGCTTGGTTGAGGATGCAAAAATTGCTTAGGCAACGGTTTATAACATAAAGCGAGAACCGGCTAAAGGCTCAATACTACAAGTAAGGGAATGAGATGCAATCACAACTTAATGCCAAAAAATATCATTTTTTATGTATTTTAGTCTACTTGGTGTGAAAAAGGGGTAAACTTGTGCCAAATAGACATCTTTTCAAATCCAATTTACGAGTGTGAAAAAGACAAGTTCACTCGACAATCTTTTCCATTTTTTGTAACGAGTCGGAAAAGAGCTTAACTAAGACTCGTGACCTTTCAAATCCAATTTAACGAGTGTGAAAGGGACAAATCACTCAGAAATATTTTCATTTTTTAGACGAGTCAGAAAAGATCTTAACTAAGACTCATTTTGTTGTCTTAATCAACATGTAAAGGGGGAGGCCAAGTCTCCCGTCTCGATCTTCTACGGAAAGTTAGTATCTCACGGATAGTTGACAAAAGCTTGGGAAAACCCAAATCTCTCCAAGTCGAGGAGGAGAAAGTGATAACGGAGGATACAGTCTCCATGATGGTTTGAATAATGTATCTTAATGGAAAAGACATAGGTGGGGGTATGGGATGCCCCATTAGGTCGTCCCAATCGATGGGAACCTCATCGGGACTTAGAGGGAGAGAAATCGGGGAAAGAATAAATCACTTTCATTCAGAAGGGGGAAGATTTGGAATTTTGATGACATGACTGAAATGTGCATCACTCTCTTCAAAGAGAGTAGGATTGACCAGAGATTGCACTGGTGTGGACACTTCTTCAATTATAGGTTGAAGAGGATGCATAGTAATGGGGGCAAGAGACGCTTCACCCTTGACAAAGGGAGTGAGGTCGGGAGAATATTGTATCGGTGGAACCACCGAGACGACCAAAGGAGAATTGGTGTGAGGAGAAACCGCGGATTCCTCAAAATCCGAAGGGCTCTTGGGTGAGCCCCATGCTTCTGGTATCCCAGTAGTAGCCGAGCACAAACGAGTAAGGTGACTTCCTTCACGAGTCCTGCAAAGGAATTTAGGCTTACATATGAGACGTCTAGGCTTCTCGATGTGACTAGCAGGGGAAAGAGAGTCATCTCATGTATGATGAATAGAGGCCGGAGACGTGACACAGCTATGATTTGGGGTAAAAAGGATGGAACCCTCAACATAATTGACAAATGTTGGGGGAAATTTGTCGACATAGTTTGTAGAAAAAATTGACCCCTCTCTGACATGACTGGCAGAGGTTGGTGATGGAGCACCAATATGACTGATAGTGACTAGGCTAGCGATATATTGTGGCATTTGATTCCAAGGTCTGGGGAAAGATTGATTCTGAAAAATTGCAGGCCAGAAAGGATCCTGGTGTACCCCCTATCCCAGCCCAGAAAAGTGGTGTCCAATGCCAAAATGGTCCGAAGAGGTTTGGACGAGTATCGTCACCGAGGTATGCGAAGAGACCGAGGTAGGATAATAATTATTCGAGTGAGTAAATATGTTTCCCCCTTGTGAAGGGGTCCCATGAGAGGGTAGCCAGAACCATAAAATTGATTCTCCCCATATGAAAGACCTGGGGGTACTTGAGGACCTGTCATGGAAAAAGTGTTCGAAGGAACTGACATGGCAGAAAAAAGATACATGGGTGGGGTGTAATAAGTGGGATAAGCACCCATCTAAGTATTGGCTCCTGAAAGAGCATAACTAGTATTGGATCCATAAAGGGGAAGGTTCCAACCTCCCATGGAGACACGACTCATATCAAACAAAGAAGTAGGCATCGGAGCCATGGTGCCCCTGAATCCAATGCTAGGATTCATATATGTCATCTAGGGAGAGGATTGCACGGGGGAAGGCATATCAATAGAAAAATGACTAGAGACCCAAGGTGTGGACTGAGCATTGTAGTTCTACATACCATTGTAAAACATGGAAGGGTCCATCCCCATGAAATGAGTAGGAATAATGGGGTGGGTAGCAGTGAATGAGGGAGAAAAAGAAACTCCACTTTCCATAATGATGAAACCCAAAATAGACTCCTAAGGCCAACTAATAGTCAAAGAGCATACCAAAAATTCAAACGGCCAATATGCATGCAAACGGGCTAAAATGGCTGAGTGGCCTCCCTCGCTAAAGAAGGTATGCCTTGTCCAAGAGGGACTTGAGACTCCCTGCTAAAGTTTGGAGGTAACATAATTAGTTATAGGGGTGTTGGCACAAGGGTAGACCCAGGGTTCAACGCTACAACAGTGCACCAACAAAGCAATAACTATCAACCCTTTCGGAAACACCTGCGAAGCAGATGAAGTCTCACCTGAGGTAAAGGCAGGGGTGGTTGCAATACTCAGGTGTCTTCAATCTTAGCTGAGACATAGGTCTGTGATTATAACACTTAATAAAGCACTTAGAACTGTCAGTTTCTCAATATGCAATCAATATCCACTTCGTTGTTAACACAAAACTTCATAGAATTCTTAATAATCTATAGTATTTAAGCACTTAGCATAGACAAATGGATCAGAATGAGCATATCAATCACTAAGCATGACTATCTAGATGAGTTCTAACATTATCACATATAATAAGCACAAAGAATAAATAGATCTATCTAAACATATCATAGCACTTATCATATAACATATGAACACATCAAGATAAAGCACAAATCACATAACACAGTGTTTACGTGGTTCACCCCCACCCTGGGGCTACGTCCACCAACTCTTATTCTTTATTGTATTCATTCAATCGGTTACAAGCACAAAGCCATCAAAACCCTTACTCCACATAGAACAGAAGATCTGTGCAGCTCGCTAGATCCTTCTTCCTTGCGTTACAGCACTAATCTCTCCACAATCTATTATAAGGACCTGCACTTAGCTCTGCAAGTCTCTTATAGTCATGCACAAATCACTTACAGACTCTACTCGCACTTAGCATACATTCACATCACATAGATGTATTATTCTCTCCTCTTCTTACATTGCCTATCCTTTTATATATACATACAAAATAGACCTAAACATGGGTAAACCCATGGGCTGACACCCCATTCCCATTACATATTCCCAAAAACCCAAAAAGGGGCCTAAAAGGGGTCATAGATCCTGTGATCTCCGCTTCGTCTTGTGCTCCTCCTTCGATAGGCTGTCGAAGTCTCAAAATAGGTCAACATGACCAAGAAACTCTCAAAACTTGGTCAAGGGCCAATAGGCCCCCAACACTCACCTGTGACTCATCCCGAGTCACTATATTCTGATCAGTTTAGCGTCGAATGCCTTGAGCTTGGACCGATATGCTTCGACTTGCTGATTTGTTGTGGCCTCTTGTTCGGTGAACTCCTGTATTATTGCATCGTTCACTAGCCCTTCTAGGCGTTGTTTTGTTGCAATGACGACCTGTTCTAACTCTGCTCCTTGGCTTTCAACCTCTGTAAACAACTGGCATGCCTTATATTTCACAAGTTGAAGTCATTGAGTGACTTCCATAACTTTTCTTTGAAGCATATGGATCTTCTACTGAGTTGTACGTTGTTCTTGAGACCTCTTCATCCTTTCTATAGCCAACAGGGCCTTCAGCTATTCCTATAGTGTATCTGCGTGCTGCTTCACTTCCTGGAGATGTGACTCTAGTGTCTGTAACTCTGGGTTCTCAGTGAGGTTCTCATATGTCTAGGCACTTTGGTTACTCAGTTGCTTGCACTCCAAGGAAAGAGATTTTAGTCTATCAACTGTGTTGCGAGCATTTGCTTCCCTTAGGTCTCTTACATCTTGAAGAGTCTCGGGCACAATGCAGAGCTCCAAGTCTTCTATGCGTTGTTGGAGCTCCTAGATTACTTCTTCGAGTTGTGCCACCTATTGTGGAACTTGTTCTTCGGCCTTTACTTCGATGACTATCACAGAGAAAAGTGATCTGTGAACCATTTCCTTTACTTCAAGTTGCTCAGCGAGCAACTGTTCCTTGCTTTGTTGTAAAGGTGGTTTTCTTCATCCCACTACGCTTGCAAAGCAAGATTTTCCCATTCTGCAGCATTGCATTTATCCTCAAGGTATTTTTGTACTTGTGCTAAAGCCTAGGTGGCTTTTGTTGTCTCTTCCTGAGCTCATCGAAGGTGAGATTCGACTGTATCAGCAATGCAGTGTATTTGAGCTGGCTCGTCACCTAGTTATGATGTTCCTGCTGACAGAGGTGCAGTGGAAACTATGCGGCTGGACTGTAACGCCTACTGCACCCCTTGGAGCCCATCCTTAATCCGACTAAACACCTCCTCCTTCTTATATTCTTACTTCTCTATTATCTCCAATGAAGCATCGTTCAGTGATGCGATGATGAAGTCGAAGCCGTTTGAGGTGAGGGTGGTCTCAAATTTGGTCCTGGTTTCTTTTGATTTCTTCCTGGAAGAAGATTTCGGAGAGGAAACCTTGCTTTTCTTTGAGGGGTCCTCCTCGTCTCTAAGCATTGTAACCTCACCTTTATTTGGTTCAAATTCTGCACCATCTATCTCTCCACCATCTCCTCCTTTCTCTTATGAGATGGAAGTGATCTTCACAAATGCGCTATCTAAATCATGGACCTCTTCGGTCTTCTTTATCTTGCTAGGTCTGGGTATATCCGTTGCAGTTTTTGGACTGTCAACAACGAACATCTCCGTAGGGTCTGCTGGAACAAGGAGGTTTTTCGACCATTCCTTGGTAATCTCTTCCAAGTCATCCTCCTTCAACTTGTAGTATGACTGCAGTTGTTGTTTATGCTCATCAACGCGTGCTGTGATATAGATGAAATGACGCTCTGCGTTGAATTTCATCAAGGGCCTCAACCTGTGGAGAGTGTTTGGGGTTATACGAGGCACATAATAGATAGCTACCTTTAACTAGTTGTAATAAGTGTGGAAGACGGCATTTGATTGCCACTGCTTGTTCATGTTCTTTGAGTACCATAGTGTATTGAACTTCGCGGCTAGAGGTTCAAACGGCTCGATGTCCAGGAAGGTCGCACCTTCCGGCATCTCCCATGTGATGAAAGTGATCAGGATGAGAAGCCAGCTGAAGTGGAACTCATATCCTTGATCTTGTGCTTCCCTACAATACAATTCCAGCTGGTTTACAAGGTACTTTGCCCAATTCATTTGTAGGCCCTCCGCGCACTTCCCTGCGAGGTTGACTACAAATCCAGTCACTTGGGTAGGTTGGTTCTTGCGAACTAACTTTCCTATGATCAATTGGTAGGCTAGGTGCACTACACCACTCTGGATAGAGGATACCTTGTATCCTCATGTTCCCTTCTTGACATTCCCATGGGTGTCTTTAATCTTCTACGCAAGAGCACGATCCATGGTTTTCCCGAGGTAGAATTCTTGTGGGTCAGGGCCTTGCATCCTCAACCCTGTGATCTAATTAATCAACATCGGATCCACTCTAATGTGATGGTTCAACCATAAGTATCCTCCATGGTAGGAGGACAACATTAACTTGACGCGTGCGTTCACTTCTTGGTGTCGTCTGAAGTGCAGGATCTTCATAACGTTGAGGAGGGTGGACTACGCGAAGTGCCATGCATCATTGTTCTGATATCTCGGTGAAGCTTTAATTTATCTAGGTGGATATCGATGGCCACCCACCTTTTCCAAATGGCTCAAAACAGTTTTCTGGAAATTTTGGCAATTTACTATTTTTAGCAAGTTTTAACTTTCGGGGCCATTTTGAGGGCCCAAATGAAGGTTTTTCAATATATAGGTTCTCAATGATATCCAAAGACATAATTTATCCCCCAAAATGAATCTCCTCAATGATACCTTTCCAACTAGCTATCACACGCCTAAAACAAAGATCGTATGCAAAAGTTACGACCCTGGGAAGTTGATGTACTCAGTTACCCAAACGGGGCCCACATGACTTTTGGCACTTCATCTCCCAGGGTTAGGTTTTTGGATGTCTATGGTTTTTGGCATTCCTTCTTATTGTAAAAAGGCCTTCATAGCCTCATTGTAATCATCTTCTTGCGAATGCGAGTAGCCGTCACATCTCTTCTCAGAGATAAGTTGCCACCATTCTAGCAAGTCTTTCACTCTGTATTTTTACAGTCTCTGTACATTTATTTCATTAATAGAAATCGTGTATTACTGTATCTATGTGTTTATGGTTGCATATATGATATATTTATGTTATATTATTGAATATCTACAATATCTCTGTGCATTTCTTTATTATATCTCCGCTCTCATTTCGTGCCGAAAATAATCCAGATCACTAATTCTGCAATTTTTCTTTCTACGAGGTCTCCTCCAGAACCTCCTGTAACTTTTCAGTCTTATCCCTCTTCTTTCTTAACTGTCGAGCCTTTTTTCCAGTGAGCTTCATCTCGATAGTTCTTTTTCCATTATGATTCTTGTCTTTTGTGGTCTTAGTCACTTCGCGATGTTGAGATTCTTCCCTAAGGTTCCTGGATAATACTTCTTCTTTGTCTGGGATAGGTAATTCAATATTATGTGGATTCTCTAGTTTTCTCTTAACTTCGATATCTGGGTTACTATCATTAAATATCTTCGATCTACTCTCCTGTTCTTCAATCAAGCATGCGATCCTTCTGGTCATAAAATATTTTAACTCTTTCTTCTTCTGTTCCAAAACTTCTTCTTCTTCTTTTCGTCTGGCTTGATCTCTATCAATCCAAGGTTTTCCTATTAACATGGTAAATGGGGCATGGTTCTTAATAAATTTAATGATCTCAAAATATTCTTTCGTCGAAGTTCCATTGACAGTCATAGGTATCTGAGCGAGCCTCCCACACAGGTTTAGCAGTTTTCCTCTTAATAGCCTTATTCCTCCTAGTAAAGGGATCATAGTAGGCCTTCCTATAGCTTCCCAAGTTCTCTCTGTCATGATATTCACCTGTGTTTCCTCATCTAGAACACAGTCAATGTCAAAGTCTCCTATTTTTTCTTCAATGCATTCCTTGTCTTTAAATATCTCTGATAATCTATCATGTCGGTGGTCATCCAAGGTTTCTTTCATCTGTAGTAATACCTTCTCTGATTATTTCTGGGCTCTGTTATAGCCTTAGTTTTTGGATATTCCTTAGGGTTTTCTTGTCTTATGTTCATACTTGCAATCTTAGAAATCATTATGGGGCAATCAAACACTTCATGGTCTAGAGATTTGCATAAAAAACAACTAGGTCTTCCACCAGGGAATTCCTTAGCAAGATCTCCTGGTCTTCTGCAACTGTAACAAAGGGTTAATCCTCTCTTTATTTTAAATTATCCCCAACCTCTTCTATACTGCGCACTAGGATCATAGGAGATAACCTACAATAAATTATTTTTAGGATCCTGCATCCATTTGTTCGTCCAAACATTTTTTCTATGCATTGGTATAACATATCTTTCACTAGTCTTATCAGATCTACTCATATCAAACCTTATTTCATCTATTAATGCCCTAGTTTTCAGGCTAGGACAGATCCTATCAATCATACCTAGATCCATACTCTAGAAACAAAAAATTCTACTTATCTTACTTCTACATAGCACAAAGCTTCCAGATCTAAAACTTTTCGCTATTTTCACCTTTATCAGAGCACAAAGTTTGTAGATCTTACCTCTTTTAATCAGAAATTCTTACTTTTACCTTTCTTAGAGCACTAAGCGTTCAGATCTTTCTTCTTTCCTTCAGATCTGATCTTCTTTTCTTCAGATCGGGCTTCTTTCTTTTAGATCTGACTTATTTTCTTCAAATCGGGCTTCTTTCTTTCAGATCCGACTTCTTTTCTTCAAATTGGGCTTCTTTCTTTCAGATCCGACTTCTTTTCTTTAGATCGGGATTTTTTCTTTCATATCTAACTTCCTTTCTTTAGATCGGGCTTCTTTCTTTCATATCCAACTTCTTTGTTTAGCACAGAGCTTTATAAGTCAAGTAGAACACTGCGCACTAGGGCACAGATCTACACACAAAGCTTCCAGGTCAACTCTTTGCACAAAGCTTCTTCTTTCTTGGTTCCCAGCAATCACAGTTTCAGGTCCCAGCAACAGAACCATTTGTTGGAACAGAGGCAGACCCAGGGTTCAATGCTGCAACAGTGCACCAACAAAGCCCTAACTACCAACCCTTTTGGCAACACCTGCGAAGCAGATGAAGTCTCACTCGAGGTAGAGGCAGGGGTGGTTGCAAGACTCAGGTGTCTGCAACCTTAGCTGGGACACAGGTCTGTGATTATAACATGTAATAAAGCACTTAGCACCGTCAGTTCCTCAATATGCAATCAATATCCACTTCGTTGTTAACACAGAACTTCACAGCATTCTCACTAATCTACAGTATTTAAGCACTTAGTATAGACAAATGGATCAGAATGAGCATATCAAGCACTAAGTATGACTATCTAGATTAGATCTAACATTCTCACATATAATAAGCACAAATCATAAATATATCTATCTAAACCTATCAGAGCACTTAGCATATAACATGTGAACACATCAAGATAAAGCAAAAAGCACATAACACAATGTTTACGTGGTTCACCCCCACCTTGGGACTACGTCCACCAACTCTTCTTCTTTATTGTCTTCAGTCAATCGGTTACAAGCAAAAAGCCATCAAAACCCTTACTCCGCACAAAACAGAAGATCTGTGCAGCTTGCTAGATCCTTCTTCCTTGCGTTACAGCACTAATCTCTCCACAATTTGCTATAAGGACATGCACTTAGCTCTACAAGTCTCTTATAATCATGCACAAATAACTTACAGACTCTACTCTCACTTAGCATACATTCACATCACATAGATGTATTATTCTCTCCTCTTCTTACATTTTCTATCCTTCTATTTATACATACAAAATAGGCCTAAACATGGGTAAACCCATGGGCCGACATCCCATTCCCATTACATATTCCCAAAAACCCAAAAATGGGCCCAAAAGGGGGTCGAGATCCCATGATCTCTGCTTCATCTTGCGCTCCTCCTTCGACAGGCTATCGAAGTCTTAAAATAGGTCAACATGACCAAGAAACTCTCAGAACTTGGTCAAGGGCCAACAAGGGGCCCTCGTGGTCTTAACAACCAGTCAGTCAGATCCCCCTGGAGAGGTAATCATCCATAAAGGTTGTGTGTTGTACGACCCCTATCTAACCTAGGATACAAGAAGAATAACCCTTGCAAGTAACCTATGAGATACCTAAGTCAAGCAACTAATAAACCACTGTATAACTGATGCACAAGCGAGCAGTTGTAAGTCTGGATCATTGCATGGGAAGGGTAGCAAAGTTTGAAACCTTGAAATCATCACCTCTCACAAAGGTATGGGTACTAGCAAGATCCCCAAATATGAATAAATCCATAGAAATATCTCTGACGCTAGGTGAGTATCCAGGGGTTATCCCTTCAACCAACTTCGCATGACCTCGTGATTAACTCTGGTGTGAGCAGAGCCTCATGATCTTACCAATTATAAAATGGACTTCTCAACTCCCTATCTCAGACACATATGTTGATTTAATTACCTTGGAGAAGTTTACTCACAAAATCCTATTCCAATGTACTAAACCCTAGACTAGTTTGTGCACCCTAAAATTAAAATCGTTACTAATCAATTTTAGTTTAAAGCATAAATTTTATTGGTCATGATTACTCAAAAGGATATGGAAGTGAAACTCATGATGTTATGACTCTGTAAGAAGATAAATATGAATACAATGCAAAGTCTATCTTTAACTTTTCAATGAACGATATGCTAATAAAAATGGTGCAATTTTCAATTTCAACTCTGTAATTTAGAAGTAAAATGCAATCTTTCGCTAAATGAACTAAGCTAATGATAAAGCTTCAAAGACAAAAATGCTAACCAATGCAAAATGCCTATATTTTTTGTTTTCAATATATTAAAGAGAAAATGCATGGACTAAAAAGAAACCTGATATATAAATTATATTGTGTATAAACGAAATAACTCAAGCAGAATACCAAGCAGCCAAGCAAATAGCCCAGGGTTCAAGGACAAATCAAAAATGAAAAACAAAGAGAAAGACTACGCCCAAAAATTCAACTCCAAACAGGTTTCCTGTCATCCCAGAGAATCTCAACAAGCACTACAGAGACCTAAGAAGGATCAACAAACATCAAATCCCACCCAGCAGTCACTAAACCAAGTGAACAAGCAAGGGAAAGTGGTATACGTGATTGTTCAAGATAACAGAGCGTATATACACATCCTGCAGTGAGACAGCAAGCGTGTATACATGACTGTACAAGAAAAAGGAGAATACAGGCTTTAAAACAAGTCCAGGCAAGGGAAAGAAGGCTAAAAATTCAAACCCAGAGTGAACAGAATTCGTCAAGCAGTGATACGACAAGAAACACAAAGGAAAAAGAGAAATGTAAGAAGAAAAAGTACTTCAACCCTTAGAAGGAAGATCTCTCCCCAGTGGAGTCGCCAATTCTGTTATGAGGTAAAAAATCTCTATGGCCAAGGGTAAACCACAACATATAGGTATGACTACAGAAATCAACTCAATTCCAACATTTGCTATATAAACTAATGTGCAGGATAAGAAACAGGCCTACCTCGATCCAACGTTCGATGATGTTCCATCGTTGAGCACTTCGACCCAAAGCTTTATACCTGCAATAAGTTCTTAACAAATAAGCATAGCAAGTACATGGTGATAGTATAAATGGGTTAGCATATCAGATAGCATAATCCATTAATAAACATTACAAACATGACCATGGATAATAATCATATATTTGTATGATACCAATAGGACGGGAAAGGAGTATTTCTATTAGTAATTGATCAGCAGAAGTGACAACATTAAAGACTTTTGTGTGAGCATGGTTCGAAAACAAGAAACCAAGTTCCTTCCAACTGGGCCTCCACCACTTCAATCCTCCACCAAAGGCAAGCTCATAGGAGAGAGACAATTAGGTTCTCTCAACAATAGGGAAAGAGCTTGGGGGCTAAAAACTATGTTCAAACTTGAGGGATAAAGGGATGCAGACTCAATGTGAATTAATTTCTCCAGAGTAACTTTGTTCTCAAAGTTGAATGCTTTCTCCTCTTTTCCATAGCTCAGAATTGTGCTTTTATAGCCTTCAGAATGAAACCGAAGGGCCGAGTTGGAACGTTTCCAGTATATGGAAGGCCAAGGATCAGAGATCTCATGTCGTGACATGGAAACCCGACTTCATTTTTGTATTTTTTGGCACAAATCCCGATGTACGTGGGCTGTAGTGGAGAAGCCAGCATATACGCATCTTGTATAGCAGATAAGGAGTGTATATGTGGAAAAATGTATATTTTTGGCTATGGATTCATTAAAAAGGGATGACAAGTCTGCATAGGGAAATGGAGAAAGGCCCTTTGTGCAAGATAGCAATGGTGGGTCAAATCTTGCTATAACAGTCTCCCAAATACAACATAAATTGCAGGGGAGCAGTTTGGGTTTTTTCATCAGCTGGAATTTTGTCATATTATATATGATCCAGTAGTCATCTACATGGAGTCAGTGTTTTCAGAGGTTCAAAATTTTGCAACATTTGGAATTAAAGAAAATTGCAGCTGTAAGTATGGGTTGCCCATTCATTTTTTACTGCAAACATCTCAGTGTTTCTAGATTTTAGTATTTACTTGCAAGGAAGAAGACCATATTGTCAGTCAAATGCTTTCATGGCTGAATTGGAAGTTTGGTGTGACCTGATCAAGGAACTGATTAGTTAGTTGTGTAAGAGTTGTACATAAATAAGATTTATCTTTGAGCATGTTGGTTTCAGTTTGAAGATCAATTTACAGTATGAGAGTAGTGTCAAGTTTTTAGTATGCAAGAATAAGGACTCCGTAGCCCAATGGAAAGACTACTTGTAGTTTTGTGGTTATTATTTTTTAGCTCAAATAAAGATTCCATATACCCAATGGAATTGTTTCTTTATAGTTTGTAGTTTATAATGAAGGATGACAGAACAAGGAAATAAAGAGAATCATAAGGATATGAAGGCATTGGTCAGCAGTTCT
>JASDQU010506235.1:2395-12546 GCA_032191745.1 Picea mariana | reverse complement strand
GAGGAAGAAAATTATGTGAGACATTTTTCGAGGAAGAATTTTTTTTCTCAGGGGGAGCTGCCCCTGAACCCCTGCACACCTTACGAGTTAGACAACAAGTGTACACACAGGTTTCTCCACTACAACCTGCATACATCGGGTTTGGCGCTCAAATTTAAAACTTATGTCGAGTTTCCATGTCACGTCCCAAGATCCATGATCCTTGACCTTCCATATACTGGAAATGCTCTGACTCGACCCTTCAATAACATTTGAAGGATATAAATTGAGCCATATACAAGCCATGAAAAAGGAGGATAATTCAACTTTTGAGAGAAAATACACTCTGGAGAAATATCACTTCACATTGGTCTACATCCCTTTATCCTTGAAAGTATGAACTCATTGTTCAGCCCCCAAGCTCTTCCTTCTTTGATGGAGAAACTCATTGTCTCCTTTATATGAGCTTTCCTTTGGCAGAGGATTGAAGTGGTGGAGGCCCAGCTAGAGGGACTTAGTTTCTCAGTTCCTAGATGTGTCGACACATAAGTTTGTCACCTATATACTTATGTTGATTATTTTAATAGAAATACTCTTTTCTTGTCCAATTGATATCTTGCAAATATTTGAATTATTATTCCATGGGCATATTTATCATGTATGTTAATGTATTATGCTATTTTATATTCTAACATTATATATTATCAACATATGCTTGCGTATATTGGTTTTTGAGGACAAGTTGTAGGTATAAAGTTTTGAGTTGTGTGCTCAACGGTGGTCTTCATCGAACGTCCAGACGAGGTAGGATCTTGGCCTTGTCTGGTTAGCATTTCATTTATATAGCATACTTGGGATTAGAGTTTATTTCTACATGCCATTTTGTATGTTGTGGTTTACCCCAAGCCATAGAGATATTTTCCTCGTAACACACATCTCTTCTCAGAGATAAGCTACCACCATTGTAGTGAGTCATTCACTCTGTAATTTTACAGTTTATGTACATTTTTTCATTAATAAAAATTGTGCATTATTGTATCTTTGTGTTTATTGAAATATCTACGTATATTTCATTGTTATATGTCTTCCTTAATTTTATTCTCAAAATAATCTAGATCAGTGGGATCAGAGTAGGCTACTTCTTGTTGTTTCTTAGTGCATGTCGCCGATGAGGTCAAGGTATAGAGAGTTGGGTCTCGAGCTAGTTTCTCTTGAGGAAAAACGCTCTCACGAGCCCAAGAATCCTCCCACGGAGAAAGAAAAGAGAGATGAAGGAGAAGAAGATCCCATCAAGCTATTGCTCATAGAAGCCCTCTCGCAACAAAGGAACGAGATGTTGGAGAATTTTTCTCAAATCCTTCAACGATTGACGACAATAACATGCATGTCTTCGTCGAGCAGTTTCTTTGGAGACGCCACCCCATTCAAGGTACAAGTTAATTTTGATATTACTGTATTTGAAGGTCATATCAATGCAGATGCTTTGGGAAAATGGTTAGATTTGCTAGAAGGTTGTGTCTCTGTTCACAATTTTTCCAATAGAGAAACAATCACCTTTGCACTCCTTAAGGCTCTCCTCCATGTCAAACATTGGTGGGAAACTTACTAGGAGAAAAATTCCACAGAGGAGTCTGGAATATTTGGGGTCGAGCCCACTTAGTATTTTTTTATGGATGTAGTCAAGGAACAATATTACCCTGTGTGAAACTATGATGAACAATACATGATACAGACGACACAACATTAAAAGAGAGACCAAACAGTGCCAGAGTTCACAAATACCTTCAATAACTTGTGCACCAAACTAGGTATCAAAGAGTCTGAGCAACATCTAGTTCTGAAATACCATGGGGCTCTACACAGGTACATCCAAACCAAAATGGATTTTCTGGACATCTCATCAATGAGATCCTCTTATGGATATGTTGTCAAACTCGAGCAGAAATTTAAGAAGCAAAACAAGTGGGAATTTGGGTCTTCAAATCTGAAAAAACTAAAGTATGGTAAAGGAAAACCTAACTCAAAGAACAGTCAACCTCAAGACAATCAGTCCAATCCACAATAAAATAAGGGTAATGAGAAGACGACGAAGGACACTAGGAAGTGGTGCGAATTCCACAGAAACCCTTGGCACAACATCGATGAATATCACTCAAAATAATCATTGGTGGTCGAGCTCAAAGAAATATATCTGAACCCTAACTCAGACTCTGATTCAGACAATAATCAAATCATTGATGCAAAACCCACTACTATTTTTTCAAGCAACACAATCCAACCAGAAGAACCAAAGGATCCTGAGGAGGGGGAGCGACTTTTCCATTCGCAGACGTGGGTGAAGGGAACCCTGCTGCATTTTATTTTTGATAGCGGAATCTAGAAGAACCTCATCTCAGCAAAGGTCATCAAGCAGTTGTATTTTATGACAACACCACACCCGCAACCATACAACATCGAATGGCTTTGCTAGGAAGGATATATTTGTGTCAACGAACAATGTTTCCTGTCATATGGCATAAAGCCCTTAGATGATGAGGTATTGTGTGATTTTTCCCCACTGGAAGTCTGTGATGTTCAGTTAGGCTAGCCATATATATGGAGGTGTCATGATTTTTATGAGTCTCAACCCCGTAGCATCATTGTTACTCTGGGGTTCAACCCTAGAGGATACCAGAGGTAGTTCTGACTATTGTACCAACAAAAAAATGTCGCAAAGTAATCTCTCATACTGCAAAGTTTAGCCTCTTCACAACCTAGTCAAAAGAAAATGACACTTCAACCACTACAACCTCGAACCAAGACCCTTCTATCCAGTAGAAGCAGATCGAAAAAATTATATAATAGCACCAATATATTCCTACTGCACCTACAGGGGTGCCTCCACACTGCCCAATCAAACCAAGTTATGATAAATCCTTTCAAATTATTCATGTTTCATCTTCACTGACAAAGTTGTCCCACACGCCGACAGATCATGCAGCCATGGCACCCCATTTTTTACTAGACTTGGATACTATTTGATCAACACTTTATGTATCAAAAGGCCAATAGGGCCTTGTTTTTGTATATGCACCTCATTTTTTATGGATGTAATCACACTTTGAAAATATATACATGTTTTGTTTCATCTTCTACTTATGGTTGTTTAAATGATGTGATTGATGACCCATGTTTATGTACATGTGATCTAGGAGAAAATTGGTGGCCACCCACCTATTCCACTGGCTCAAAATAGGGGTTTCCACCTTGGCAAATTTTCTACACCCTTTCGGGTCCTAAAATTTTGGGGTCGTTTTGAGGCCCTAAACAACATTTTTTGGGCCCACCATAGTCACGCTGTAGGGTTTATCCTAACTGTGATGGAAAAATGTGTAGTCCTCGGATAGAGCTTTCAAACTAGCTATCGTGCATCCCAAACATATATTGTATGCAAAAGTTATGCCCTTGGGAAGTTCACATACAAACTACCCCCATCGAGGCCCACAAAACTACTGGTGTTTCATCTTCTGGGGTTAGGGATTTGGATTTTATTTATGTTAAAAAGGCCTCTAGAGCCTCATTTTAACCACCATCATCTTCTTGTGAATGAGCATAGCCATCACATTTCTTCTTAGAGATAAGTTTCCACCATTCTAGAGAGTCATTCACTCTGTAATTTTACAGTTTCTGTACATTCTCTCATTAATAAAAATTGTCCATTATTGTATCTTTGTGTTTATTGAAATATCTCTGTATATTTCATTGTTATATATATGCCTTCATTTCGCTCTCAAAATAATCCAGATCAATATGAATTCTTATATACTTAATTTAATGAGACAAATTCCAATCTAACTTGTAGTTATGTAACGAATAATCCAACACATTATACCTTCTTTGGACGTGGAAATATTCAATATGCTCAAAGTAACGTTCAATAAGATATTCCCTCAAATACTTACTCAAGAGAATGATATGTTAGACTCTATATGTGCGATTCAACTGTGAGACCACAAGCTTCCAATCTAACAACTAGATGACAAATGCTAAGGGTGAGTGCTTAAGACAATAGTTCAATGAAAACACTATACTCTACAATATTATTGGTTGCAGGACCAAGGTAGACACCTCCTGATCTCATGATCTCGTTAGTGGGATAAAAGGTCACCCAAGTAGTGGAAGGAATGTTCTGGGTACTAAGGATGGCACCATCAACATATCCCATGTATACTGAGGAGGACGATGACTCTACAAAACAAGCATAAAACATGATAAGAAGCTAACTGAGATAGTCAACACATGTAAAAATCAAAACACACCACTCCAAAAAAAAAACACACCTATGTAAAATCATCATGCAGCTAGATGGCCTAAGCATAATAACTCTTAAGGTAGAGCCCATTGCGAGGCTACAAAGAGGATTTCCATCATAGTCAACTAGATCATAGGCCCCTCATTTCAAGACACATTTAACAATGTAGGGACCATTCCAAATGGGTTCAAACTTACATGCACCTAGCGTGTCATGGTTCTGGTCATAAACCAAAACGAAGTCACCCTCTAAAAATACATGAGGATGGACAAATTTTTCATATTGGGATTTAACGTGCTTATTGTGTGTTTCATTGGCCAAAGAAGCATCATGACATTGTTCATCAGGATGAACCAAGTACAAGAGACGTTCCTCTTCAACTGAGGTGTTAGGAAACAATTCTACGACAAGTTTCAATGATGAGATTTCACATTCAATTGGTACCAGTGCCTCTAGATTGTAAACAAGTTGAAAAGGTGTAAATATGATGGAAGTTTTGGAAGAGGTACTGTAATCCCATAATGCCGAAAATAGCATAATATTTCAGTTTGTTTTGTGTTTCCTTAACATCCTATGAAACGTAGTCTTAAGGACATGATTGATGGCTTCTACCTGCCCATTAGCTTGAGGATAATAGGGCATCAATTTCTTATGGAGAAAACACAACTTGGTATATAATTCAGTCATCATCTTGTTACGAAAATGGGACCCATGGTTCATCACTATGGTCTTAGGAACACCAAACCTGGCGATAATATGATTGAACATGAAAAGAGTAGTTGTGGTGTCGTTGTTGGAAAAGGTAGGAAAAGCCCCAACCCATTTAGTGAAGTAGTCAACAATGAAAATGATGTATCCATGACCATTAGCCAAGGTAATATTACATGTCATGAAATCAATCCCCCTTTTAGAAAAGGGACCAAAGACCACCACGAAATGAAGTGAATCAGGATGAGCGTGCATCTTACGTGTAAATATTTGACAAGAATGACATTTATGGACTGCATTCATACAATCTTTGAAAATTGTGAGCTAGAAATATCCAACATGCAATATCTTTTGGGTCATGGACAACCTAGAGAGATGACCACCACATGCGCTAGCTTGGCAATCATTCAAACTCTTTCAACTTCTTCATGGATAAGGCAACAACTTAGAATCCAATAAACCCAATGAAGATAAAGTGTGGCATCCACAATAATGTAGTGTCTATCATGATTCCTTATGTGTCGATGCTCATCATGGGAAAGTTGAGGATGGAAACGTTGAGTCTCAATGTAGACCAAGGCATCTCCATACCATGGATTAGATGAGTCAATAAGGAATAAAAAATCATCAGGGAAAGAGTGAATAACCACAAGTTCCTCATTGGCTTGAGGAAGTTCGTACATCAACTATGTGAATGCCAAATATTTCTTTGACTTGGATGAAACAAACTCCTGGTCAATCTCTTAGAGGATCACAATCCACTTCGAGTAGTTTCCCCCAATGAACCGAAAATTGAGAATGTGTTGCATTGGGTTGGCATAAAACACTATAGTGGTTTTCACAAGAGGATGTAATGTTGTAAACATTGGATAGTGTATACTGCTGCCAAGGCCAATTTTTCAACATAAGAGTATCAAAGCTTGGGACCAGCAACTCCTTTGCTAAGATAGTAAATAATGTTCTCTCATTGCGCATCGTCCTCTTGGATGAGAACCATGTCGATGGTGGATTTAGAGGCTGCAAGATAGAGAAAAAATTCTTGACTGTAATCATGAGGGCTCAGTAAGGGAGTTGACATCAAAGCTGTATTCAAGGTGTCAAATGACCATTGAGCTTGATCGTACCACACAAAAGGTACACCCTTCTTCAGCAAGTGCATAAAGCCTTTTGTGATATCAACATAATTGGAAATGAATATACGCAAAAAGTTTTCCTTCCCTTACAAACTTTGAAGTTGGTTGATGGTACGAGGAGGAGGAAAATTGAAAATGGCCTTAACCTTGAAGGGATCAACCATGATCCCATACTTGGACACAATGAAGCCTAGAAATTGCCCAGAAACCACACAATATATGAATTTATGTGGATTCAAACAAATGTTGTAGTAGAGACATCGAATTAAAATGGCCCACAAGTGACCTCAGTGATCCTTGTGGCACTTAGAACGAGCACTCAATTCATCTAAGTACGCCTCTACAATTTGTTTGATGTCATGGAAAGCATATGACATGAGCCGCTAGAAAGTGGATCCAACATTTTTAATACCAAATGGAAACTTACGATAAGAAAAAGTACCCCAAGGACAAATGAATACGGTCTTGTGTTGATCCTCCAGTTTGATCTAGATTTGATTATAGTCGGAGAAACCATCCATAAATGAGAATATTTCACTACCAACACATTCATCGATGATCCGATCAATGAATGTGGTTGGATAATTATCCTTTAGACATGCTTTGTTCAAATCCTTATAATCGACATAGACCCTAATAGTACCCCATTTCTTAGTGATTGGAATGATGTTGAAACCCATTCGGCCAAGGGAAGCAGATAGATAAACTATGCACGAAGAAGCTTTTCTACCTTTTCCTCGATGGCAACAAATTTTTTAGGTTGACTAGCTGGAGCTTATACCAGACCAAATCGGCTCCTTCATACATCTTAATCTCATGTTAGACAATCTCGGGGTCAATGCCAGGAATTTCTTCATATGACCAAGTGAAAACATCACAAAATTATTTGAATAGAGACATGTATAGTTTGATTTATTGGGGTGAACAATCGACACCTATCAGGATGTGTTCCACGATACATGGCTTCTATGAAATGTCAATGGGGATGGTTTTGGAAATATTCACCAAGTTCCTTATGACAAGAAATCATGTATCATAATGGGAGACTAGAACCATTGGACATTATTAGTGGAAAAATGATTTGTAATCGCTTCCTCTAAACGTTACAAATCGGGGAGAAAAGAAGCACGATGGTACAAATCTTCCCATGGCATATTAGGGGAGGCCACAACTTCCATGATATCTTCGTTGGGTGGAAGTTCCAGATCTAAGAATTCGTTGGAATAGGAAAGAGGAATGATGGCCCAGGAAGGCCCCAAGTACTAATCAGACTCCACATCGTGATGGGAATATAAATCAGGGCTAGTGAATGTTGACTGTATCACATGATAGGAAATATCTACCACGGTAAGTGGCATGGATTCTCCTTATGAATGAACATCCTATGGATGAGATATAACCCAAGGATCAAAAGACCTGATGGATCCATTGGTAAATGACAAAATCATGTTGATTGGAGAGATATGTGCAGTATGAGATGGTAGAGGAAGGGGGAAAATTCCCATCAGTGAAGGATTTTTGAACATATCCGCACTAATTTTCATCAAAGTCTGTTGAGTATCACCAACAAAGGGCTTATTTGAACCTGCATTAGATCCAAGGTCTGGGGTGTCACTATTTTCCCTTGACGAGTTGTTGGCCTGCAACAACCCCCTCTACATTTTTACCAAAATTAGTGGCCCCCCCTGATATAAATACATTTATTACTAGTGAGTTTTGTTTGGACTAGTTTTGTTCGGCATCATTGAATAACTAAGGAATGGTATCCTATCCTCGTCAAACTTTGGTTATTTATTTTGAGCGAAAATATATGACAATTATATGGCATTTTAATCATGATGTGGGGGAATGATAAATCTAGTTTTATTTGCAAATCATGATTATGATCAAGGAATATAATGAAACCTTAAAATTCAAAGCTATTGTGGTCCTTCTACTTTATATATCAAACACTCATATCTTGGTTTGGAAATCATGACTTATCCTTGGAATCCAGTGTCTATTTTGAAGAGAATGGAGAGCATTACCATCATGGTGGAATATGGGAATTAATATTATGTTTTCCTAACCTAATTATCAATTTCTAAATGACATTTCAAAAAGTGGCTTCATTTGACCTTGTCACTACAATCTTTACCATGATTTGAATTTTTTTAATAATGGTAGTGTTAGCACTGAAAGTCACCCTCATATTGTGGGAGGATAAGCCCAGTACCCATCAGATTTTTTTGGTGGATGTTGGTTTTATACGAGTGCAGGTCAATGGAAAAAACTCAATATATGAATGATGTTCAACACATAACTAGATAAGAAATGCACAGGGAAGTGAGGGCCACAACTAACTTCAATCAGTGAATTGAGTTTAAGTGTGAGATAAGGGAAGACTTAGTGAGAAAGGTGAACAAGACTGTTATGAGCATCAGGCTTTCAAGCAACTTGGAGAAGAAAAACTCAGACTCAATATCACTCTTAAGCTTAGGCTTCAGGCACTGAAATATGTCCAAACAACACAGTCACAACAAAATATTGATCAAACCTACATCACCATGTAGCTACAACAACTCAACTGGATCCTCCATGCCCGAGCCATTCGGTGTAAGAGGGGAAATGATCACAATGAAGCTGACTAAAACTGGTCACAATACCACTGCAATCAAACCTACATTACAACATCATAACAACCCTCGACTGGATCCTCCATGCCCGAGTGTTTTAGCACAGTTTTTACAAAGAGATGAAAAGAGGTTAATTCTATTAATCTGAAAGTATCAAATCTGATACATAACTAGAGAACAATTATGGCATCAAAACATTACAAAATAGGGAGCTCTGCTCAACCAATTGACGACCATAACAAAATATTAAAACTCCCTACTTATACACAAAACTATCCACAACACCAGGGGCGTGATCTGGCCACTGCATTCAAGGATTTTCGTCTTCGTCTTCTCTATCAATCTGTGCAGACATTCTTTTGTCAGACACGAGCTCATATTGACATGGTTTTTGCAGGGAAATCTGTCCATAGGGGTACCACGGGTTGACGGTTTAGTCCCCATGGTCGAACCTTCCATGCCTTCCAATTACTGAGTGAGACGAGGTTTCAACCACTAGTCCTTTCATTTATTAGCTGAACCCTCGAGATCGGGATGAGGCATAGTGCCTAAGGGGTGGCCACGTGCTGCTTGGACTTAGTTCCATGTGTCACTGCCGAATAGGTGCCTGGTTTCATGATCGACGAGTGTGCCACATGTCCATACTGATGACTGCCACGTATCCTCTTAAAACAATGTCTGAGATCTCCTTCGGCTCTCCGGGCTCCAAGAAACTGAAAACTCAAACTTATTTTTCCTTGAAGCAAAACATCTGAAGTTAAGGATCTGACGAGGTGTGGCCTTCAAAGATTGATGGATGAGATCCCTTCATGGCTCTGGACTTTGGGGAAATCAAATCTCAAACCTCGCCCTCTTCCATGCGCTTTTACCCGGAGCTATAGATCTGACGACGCACGTCCTCTTCAATCAACAGCTCTGTTCCTATTTCAAGAATTTGCCCCCTTCAACTAGATTGACGACCCTTCTGATCCCTTCTCGATCAATGACCGAGAGATACTTCAGTTCTTCNNNNCTCAGGAGCTCTAGATTTGATGCCGCGTGTCCATTTGAATCAGATGGCTGAGACTTACTTCAGGCCTTTGAGCTTTGGGTGTTTTGAAAGTGAAACATGAAAAACCTCATGGAGGGAAAACCCTTGAAGCGAAGGATCTATTTCCACGTGCTTCGGCACTTCAGGACTTCAGCCACTTTGGGACTTCGGGCACTTCGGGCCTTCGGGACTTTGGGAGGCACTTAACGCTAAGATCAACGGTTCCTTGTTGATTTTGAGATCAATGGTCCACGATTGCTTCGGGAGTTCGGGCTTAGGATCTTTAGAAGTTTTATGCACTTCTCACTTCAAAACTCTCGAAGCTCATTTCCCAAACGCTTGGATTGGCTGCTACCTGTCCCCCTCAAGATCAACGGCTCATGCTTACTTCAGGG
>JASDQU010506234.1:26713-37184 GCA_032191745.1 Picea mariana | reverse complement strand
GATGGATAATAATGAGGATGGTTGAGGAGACTTAGGGAAGGGTGTATGGAAACTTAATAAATAGGGAGGAGAAGTGGTGAGGAAAGGGGGGATTGGGAGGTTTGAGCATGATGAGAGGTTGTGAAATCTTTGGAAGATATATTTCTTATGATGGTTTTCCTTGAGCATTGTGCTTCACTATTCTTGGAGTCATAGGCACAGAGGGCCAAGAAACTGAAAGGTTTCTTGGAGCTCAAAAATCGGCTAGGCTCCTAGTTGACAGGGAGGATTCCATTGTTTCACTCTGGGAAAGCAGAAAAAGAATGCTTGGAAGTGCCCAGGACTACATTACAACCGATGAGCTTCGAAAAGCTAAGGTGGAGGTATTTTTTGGTGGTATTTGGTTATTGATATTTTGTATATACTTTTGTTTTAAGTTCTAAATCATAGAGTTATCATATTGCTTATTTCATCATGTTATCTAGATTTATCATTGAGAAAATGTAGAAGAATTGTGTAAATGCAAATCAATGAAATTATGCTACAACAAAGTTGTTATTCTGTATGTATTTAATAAATGATTAATTGCTTAGCATCCTGTAGAGGGGCTTTACATATGGTATAAGAGCCCAGTTTCAAAATCTGAAACCTGGGCTTGACCACTCACAACATTGAGATTTTGCCTTTTTCATCTACAATCCAATTCAGGTTATTACAAACTTGAAAGGAAGCAATATTTGATTACTAAAACAAACAAAAAATAGGAGGGATCATGTGGCAAAGCCCATGGCTGATCAGAACAACATGAAAGCAAGTTATTCTTCTGTCCAAACAAAATTGTATGAGGAAAGTTATTGAAATAGTAACACAGGAAACAGATTTGGAACTTGAATTTATATTCCTAGTTTTCTAAAGCACAAAAAGTGACAAACTCAACTCGAGGCAAGATAGCCATCAATATGAGTCGTGACCTAACTATTGAACTACAATTCTCCCATTGTAACACATAGATAAATACAACAAACAACCTTTTGAGCATTCAACATTTTATTTTCCATTAGACGCAGAAATTTACAATCCATATACACCATCCTGTGCTCCCACAAGCTTCATTTTTTATCTTGAACCCAAAGATTTACAGTTCTATCATTGTTCAAAGCAGCAGAAGTGATCTTATTGTCAATGGGACTACAAGAAACAGAGATAACAGTGTCTGTGCGGCCTTCCAACTTTTGAACCATGTTCTTTTCCTGAAGGTCCCATAGATACAACACAACATACAATCTAAGCACCAAGTGTAGGAAGGAGAGCCCACGATGGACTTATTGCGCACAACAATCAGGGTTCTAACACTCTCTCCAATGGAACTCTCTCCATTTTATCAGAGTTATGGTGAATCCTCTGCCACTCATTCCACTGATACCGTGAATGATTGCATACGAGCATGTTTCCAAGCATGGAAAATCATGGAGTTAGTGGAAAATTCGGACCCTGAAGCTGTACTGGTGAATAAACAAGCAGACAACCTATTCCACGATTTGAAAGAATTCTATGATTTGAAAGAATCAGATAGTAGGTTTGACCTACCTCCTCCCATTAACAACATCGAACTCACAGCGGCCAAAATATTTATCCAGGGGCTTGGAAAGGAAGGAAATCAAATAGCAAATTCTGGTTATGAATCCAAGAATGGGAGAAATGATAGTGAATTTCCTCTGATCCTCATCCTTCAAAGAAAAAATGGTCTTCCATGGTGAAATTGAATAATAACAAGAATCAAACCCTCTAATCCTCGTCCTTCAAAGAAAAATTGGTATGTCATGATGAAATCAAATAATAACAAGAATCAAACCCTCAGAGACCTTGCTATTAGGCCAATACAAGAACGTCTAGGAATATTTCTCCCTAGGAATATTTCTACATGGCTTGGCGCAATGGATCTGGTTATACCATGATTCTAGGCCTTCTGGCAATCTCCAACCTCATGATCGTTGATCTGGAAGGCTCTGATCAAGATACCACACTAATGGTCTCAGGCTCCTCCTTTTTCTTTAGATTAGGGCACTCATGCTTCATAGATGATGTCATCTTGTGATTACAAATCTATTCTTCTAAAATCATTCGAGGTTTCATATAGAGAATCAAAACAATACTTGTTTGTGGATTAAAAACCACCAAAACTCAAGCCTTGTGCTTCAAATAATAGAATATGTGGCATAATACAAAAGCTTAAAGACAAGGAAACAAGGAACGGGAAACGATGACCTAGTTTATATCAAGATTGAATCAAGAAAACTATGAACTGCAGAATTGAGACAATTTGGAATGGAAATGTGGGTGTGCACGGAAAATGTACTTCAAAAATGATTGGTCTCGGATTCGTGGTTATCTCAACGAGCTATATATATTGAGAGAACTTGATATTGAGATCAAAAAGAGGAGATTGAAGCTGCTTCTAGTCGTTGATGCCCCAAGATGTACAGGGTATTGCAAACTATAGGTAGCTTCTATATTGTTTATGCCATTATGAACCAAATCCATATGATTTCATATCAACCCTTTCGACTCTTCCATATTTTCAAAAAAAATGCTCAATCTCTGACTACTGAGCCTCATACTCTATGTTTCCACAGTACAACGGCTTCATCACTAACCCTCGCTCTTCACTGAACACCACTGTTCCTTTTTGTGTTGAAACCCTAGAACATATTGCTTGTTAGACTGTATGAGTGGATCTTGTACGACCAGATGATGGACTTCTTTTGAGAACTATTGAGATCTCGGACTAGCACAACCCACATTCGTTCAGTAAGAAATGTGACATGGGGCACGTATTCTCTACTTTTGGGTAGCGTGTGGGCCTTTCATTACCTCAACAATAGATGTAGATAACAGGGATAGTTTTRAGAAAACAATCTATGGAAATGGTGGGGATAGTGTTGCAGCARCGRCCGTCGCCARGTGATGAAAAGGAGTTCCAAATGGTTGAATGAATGGATCTGCATGATTGAACGCAATGCATATCCCAACACAAAGAGGCCAGGCACTATGCCCAAGTCATAATGTGGATTAGACACTCATCGGTGGTTTCGCTCGATCATAGGGAGTTGTATATGTCAACAGAAGGTCACCCTGTGTCACTGACTTGTAGAATCTTTCAATGAGTCCTGATATCATTTGGGAAGGTGGATGTGGAGTTTGACTAATAGTGGTAGTAGTATAGGGTGGACATTGGAACTGTTATTACAATTGATCGGCAACCTTACGTTCTTGTGTGTTAGTTGTCTTTAAACAATACCCTTCATTAATGGGGAGTGGACAAAACAGTGAGAAATGGCAAGCTTTAGCTAGTGATTTCCCACATAAAATGATAATTCAGTTGGGCACCAAATAGGATGCTTACCAATGCATATTCAGTTCCCTAGGTCTGACAACATATGCAAATTAAATATAAAACTGTAAGATAAAAGACTTGCGATCGTCTTTTTTTTTGGATTTCCCAAATTTCAATTGATCTATGCTTGAATGCAATATAGATTTACAAAATCTAAACCTCACCTAATAAATTAGTACGAGTCATCCTTGATAAGGCCATATTGTATACATGCCAACTATCCCATCACTTAGACTAGACCTGTCCAGAAGGACGTTGTTGAGTCATAAGCTTATGTCCCTCTGAAACTTCATAAAGTTGTGTGTAGCAAAAAAAAAAATGCATGGAGAAAGGTGGGGGAGGACCAAACTCGTCTTTAAATTAAATCATTAATAATTAATTTGGTTCTTCCATTACAAGCTGTCATTCTAAGCCTACCAATAGATTTAGGCATCACTCTACATACTCTCTTAAATTATTGATTATTCAACCATTGTGCAGTGAAACACGTGCACTCTATTACTTCACGTGCACTCTATGTATTACTTAATTTGTACTCTAACATGAATATGTACCTAATCTATTGACAACCCAAGAAATTTGTCTAATAAAATCTTGAAGGTATTTATCTTGACCCTTCATATTACTCCCAATAAGATTTAGAACTTTATCACATAGAATCCTAGCACATGTACATGTGCCTCAACAATTTTTATATCTTGAATTCTCTAAGAATATCAATACTACACCCACCATCGTACTTTAAACAAACAAACACACACACACACACACACACACACATATATATATAATAATAATAATAAAATAAGAAAAATGATTTTATTATAACATCATCATATCTTTTACACTCATTTTGTTATTATCTTCGCCTCTAACTTTTGGTGGAATAAATTTTAGTTAACTATTTACACAATTTATATGATAATTTAAGACTAAAGATAACAGTGTATATGTGCAACCATGAAATAAAGGTAATATCATATTCATTTCATTTTAATTATTTTTTATTGAATTTAAATTAATTATAAAATATTTTTTATTTTGGAATTGAAAAGCTCATTATATGAGMAATGCAATGCAYGGGTTTTATTATATTTAGTAAATAAATTGCTAATGTTGTTTGGCACTGATATTGACATATTGTTTAGGAATAAACAATGCACACACATATTGTTGTTAAAAAAAATAATATGTTTAAAAATAAACAATGCACACATATTTAGGTACAATTTTTCTGAAGCGTTGTTGTCCATATGTAGATGGACAATTATAAATTTGGAAATTCAATTAATTTATTTTATTTTAATTTATTTAGTTTATTTATTTTCATAGTAAGTTTTCTTTAAAAGTTATAAAAGCCTAGTGCATCATTTTCATGGAAACTAGATGAGAAAGACGTTTTAAAAGATTAGAGGAATGGAAAATTATTAAGAGGAATTCAACAATTATATATATAGATAGTAAAGCTAAATTTGTTTGTAAAAAGTTATTTTTAAAATAAATAAATGAAAATAATAATAATAATAAAAAATTGTTGACACATGAAACATGGATGATGTATAGCTTAGGGGTCATCCTCCACTTAATGGGTAAGTGGGAGGTGAGGACTGAACCTAGTTTCAAGTGAAATCATAGGCATGTGTATGAATTTGTATAAATGGTAAAGGAAACTATGAGAGTGGATGTGAGGGCTTGGTTAGAATCATCTAAAGTAACCAATCTCAACATTCCTAAGAGTGAAGGATGTATCATCATTGCAAGAGAGACAATGACAACTTGTGAGACAAAAAGTGGTGGGCTTCATGGGGAGGTCAACGAATGTTATGGTCTCCATAATATTTATGATTATCATAAACAACTAATGATGTGTTCTACTCTTAATTATTGTGCATTATATGTCTTGTGTGTGAGAATATCTAGATTAATTTTAAGACCTTTCTAGTGATACTTATTCTCAGTAGAGGGAAGGTCATGTAGCAATTTACCATTGGCTAGTAAAATATTACTTAGTTAATGGATAAATTGGTGTGGTGTGCTATTGAAGGTTTTGATAKMTTAGGATTSTATCTTATGMACTTGGGTTGCTTTYATACTTAAGYGGGAGTGGGAAAGTCTTKAGCCTAGAGAGGTTGTTGTGCCAAGTCTACCACAATAGCAATTATGGATTGTCTTTAATCAATTACCTAGGTTAGTGTGGTGATATGGTATACTGTAAGTGAGCCTATGTTGTGAACCTATAATTTGAGTTTAGAATGATAAGCAAAACATCATGATAATATGTTTATTTATATCATAATGTGTGATTAGGTATATTGACTAGTTCCTATCTCTCAACGTGATGTTAAGTGAAATTGTGTTTAATTGATGATTTTTACTTAATTGTACCATATTACTAGAGTTGAGGTATATATTGTGAAGGATATATAACATTTATAGGAGGATTGATAAGTACCTTAATAGATGTTGGTTGATGAAGAACACAAGTTAAAGATGAAGCCCATGTGGAAGATGTGCCCAAGCTATTGAATATGCTTGAATATTGAATATGAAGAGAGCACTCATGAAAGGGGTCAAGATGTTCTTTGGAGAGAATGTTTCGTGAAGAGGGGGTGCCCCTTGATTTTGGAATAGATACTTATATTAAACCTATTCTTGATCTGGAAATGTTGACTAGACCAGATGTCAATATGGTGCTCTTTAGATATATGAACGTTTGTAATAGTGAATTCTGGATAGAAATCATGATTTTTCCCTGACTATGATGAAGAGAATCCCATAGTCCACATTTAACTTGGTTGAGATCTAATTATTATGAATTAAGAGGAAATTGAGATTGAGAACAATGACCTTAAAAAAAAAAAACCATATTCAGTGAGGACATCAAATGACAATCAATTAGCGGTATCTTAGTCAATGTCCCTAAGCATGGGAAATTATGTGATGGCATATGTATTGTATCACTCAAGATAGAGTGATAGTAAAGTTAATGAAAATTGGTTATAATTTTTAAGATATTCTAGGTGGAATTATATGCTTGGCTTAATGAAATTATAATCGAACTCAATATAAGATTCACTTAACTAAAAAACCAATAATGAGATAAGATTTTAATTGGCTATAAAACTAGTATAGAACTTAGGAAGAATAAATCTATAAGAGAAGCATGTCCTTTCATTAATTTAATTACCAATGGTAATAAAATAGAGTCAAGACATGGTAAGGTGCCTACCAAATAGGCGTAGCTGCAATCAATATATTAATATCCTCGACATGTTTTAATCAAGTCATGGTCCAATGGGACCAATATAACACAAGGTTTGCTATCAGGAAAGACAAATAGAAGTTGTGTCATAAATTCTACTCATATTTTGAATGAGCATAACTTTGGGACAGAGTTTCTTAAAGGGTTGGTGTATGTAACGCCCCATATTTGGGCTTTAGGTAGTTAGAACTTTGATTTTTCTCATCTTAGTAATTCATTGCTTAAAAAACAATTTGGACTCAACAATGTTGATATAAACATGTGGCAAGGGTACATCTTGACCAATTTATGTGTTGCATATTATGATTTTCATTGTTATATGCTTATAATGATGATAACTCTTTGATTTGTTTAAACATGCAAATTAAGATATGGAATTTAGGTACATGGATATCGACTCAAAGTTATGTTGTGAATGCATAACAAAGGCAAGCCATGATAAAAATAAACATAGATTTCTTAATTGAACACCAATACAAATATGGATTCTTATATGAAATTATGATGTATATACATAGATATGAGTTATTGATAAACTAACCTACAGGTTGATGAGATATTTGATAGCCAAATGACTACAATGATGAGGTAACATGGATGTCATAGACATCAAGAAGATAGTCTATCTTATAATCTATACTTATGATTTAATTTATGGTTTCAAATATTTCTATGATCTGTGGTAAGTGTGGTTTTGATAGGACACATGACTTTCCTAGAGTGGTTGTTTGATGGCGTGACTCTAAGAATAGTAGTTTCATAATAGGGCTTGATGTAGGGTGTTGACCCTAGTTCTACAAGGAGGGGTGGAGTTATTTCCCACTGTTTATCCTCTGAAACCTAGAGTTGTGGGAGGGCTATGTGAAGTCACGCTCCCCTACACGTGTGATGACGACTGCTAGTTTCTTGTTGGGGAAGATTGGTTGAGATCTATGAAACTTCCGCTTACAGGTTCTATCTGGAGTTAGGTCAATATAGTTGATGCTCCAGCTTAGTCCAACAGAGGAAAGGATAGGATGGAAGATGTAAGTAGGTTAGGAAGGAAGGAAGGATGCTTCGATGTTAGCTGAGAATATTGATTGGGAATTAGAGATGCCACTACTGTTTACTCACTTGGTTCCTACCATGTTTAAAACCCTCTTGAATTTCCTATTGATATTTTAAGTATGACAATGAGTTATTGATGAATTGGTGTAATTTAGTTTGTTAAGATTATTAAATGATGCATTACTTGATATGTTTTCCTACATGTCTTGGTGATCATATAAGAACTATGCACTAGAGGAAATGATTGTTTATCGTTAGTACATACATGAGATATGTGTCCGCTAGCTATGCACACATACCCTACCCATGTACACTAGTATAAGTAATTAATGTATTAATTATTAAAGAAAATTATTAACTATTTAATTGAATGTTTATTGAGTAAGTAAATTATATTGCATGCAAAATATCTAGAAGCATTAAATACCTTCTGGACTTTGATAGATGGTGGGTATGATGAATTAAATGAGCATGGTGGAGTGTTATGCACATTTTGGGAAAACTTATCAAATAACATTTATTAGCTAGCATGAGAAGAAAGACTTTTCATTTTATTTATTGTTGTTTAATGCAAGTCATTTATATTTAGTTTTATTTTAATATTTTCCCAAAATATCTACATAAGGGAGGTTGATGGATAATAATGAGGGTGGTTAAGGAGACTTGGGGAAGGGTGTATGGAAACTTGTATGGAGGAGAAGTGGTGAGGAAAGGGGGGATTGGGAGGTTTGAGGATGATGAGAGGTGAAATCTTTGGAAGATATATTTCTTATGATGGTTTTCTTTGAGCGTTGTGATTCACTGTTCTTGGAGTCATGGGCATGGTGGGCCAAGAAACCGAAAGGTTTCTTGGAGCTAGGAATCTGGCTAGGCTCCTAGTTGGCAGGGAGGATTCCATTGTTTCACTCTAGGAAAGTAGGAAAAGAATGCTTGGAAGCGCCCAGGACTACATTACAACCTATGAGCTTTGACAAGCTAAGGTGGAGGTATTTTTCGGTGGTATTTGGTTATTGATATTTTGTATATACTTTTGTTTAAAGTTTTAAATCATAGAGTTATCATATTACTTATTTCATCATGTTATCTAGATTTATCATTGAGCAAATGTAGAAGAATTGTGTAAATGCAAATCAATGAAATTATGCTAAAATGAAATTGTTATTTTGTATGCATTTAATAAATGATTAATTGCTTAGCATCCTATAGAGGGGATTTACATAAATATTTTTTTTAATCATTTCATTTATGTTATAACCTATGGAAAGATGTTGGTGTCAAGTGTTTCACATCAAGTTTATGCTGAGAAAAATATAAGAATTGCAAAAATCCATTTAAATATTGGTTTTTTAGTCTCCAGTTTAATGCTCATTTCAATTTTATCAATTTACATAAATATTTACATTGTAAGTTTTGGGTTAACTATATATACAACAATATATGTAAAGTTTTGAAAAGAGTAACATTAAAGAAAAACTAAATTTAATGGTTATATGTATGGAATATGGTAAATAGAACATAAATATGACTTATCATAATATGTGCTTTTAGAATATTAATATGTGTTTTTAGAATGTTAATAAAGGATATAAGATTGTAACACATTAAAATACACTTCAAAGACATTAAAATATTTGTGTGGGGACATTTCAAAGACATAAAATTATTTGTTTTTCATTGAGAATTTAAATAGCATTTAAAAAATAATTATTAAAATGAATCTATAATTATTTATCAATGGTAAAATTGGCATTGAAACCCCGGATGGGGTGCCACGTAGAATAGGGAGGACATGCAGGGATGAGTTGGGAAGGGACATAAATATTGGCCACCAGCTCCCATCTCCTCATCATTAATATGGGAGCGAGCCCGAGCAGCCAAAACCAGAGGATGAGGCCTCTCACGCGAGTGAAGAGGATGAAGGACCAACACACTAAGGTAATATCCTTAATGGCCAAGGATGTCATAGTCACCTTCATCTTTATCATCCACTCTGACGGTTATGCAATGCATTTGAGAGTTAAGCAGTCGAAGGATGAAACTTTGGAGTGTTGGTGCAGAGACACTTACCCATTTGGCATTTTGGTTATAGCTCTACTCCTCTACATGCCGAGAGAAAGAGGACAGCCTCGCAAAGGTACTGCGTGGTATGCATTTGACTCCCGCAGAAAGAGGCAGAAGAAGTTTGAAAGACCATTGGATATGGCATTCACTGGGAGAACTAGGAAGCCATGTACACCTCCCATGACTTGTGTGGAGGAGATTGTTCTGGATGAACCCATCCAGGTTCCTCCAGCACATCTCCTCTTCACTCTTTAGAATAATTGGGATCCCCTCACCTATTTCATGGATGAAGCCAAGCCTCAGGATCCAGGAACGATGCACAGTCATAAGAAAGGTGACCCAACATGGGAACACACAACTTGCTACGTCGAGGAAGAATTCTCGGGAAACACAAAAGAAAAGGAAAATTCAGCAAGTGATGAATTTTCAGAGGAAGCTGCTCAGTAGGACGAGTAACAAGGACAACAAGGTGGTAGATCAAATAAACAAATGGAGAGTAGCAGTGCATAGAATCCAATTCCCCTCTCCTCCGCTCAGGGAGAATGGTAGGACTAGCCTCAATTCCTCCACCCGGAGCACCTGGAACTGATTTTTGAAATGCACAACATAGTGGATGACCAAATCTACAGGGCCCTCCAAGTCAGCCAACGCCTCGACATGATGTATGCTACATACTCCAACGCATCTCCAAGATGAAAATTACCTACGTGCACACAACCCTTCACGCT
>JASDQU010506233.1:9697-21841 GCA_032191745.1 Picea mariana | reverse complement strand
ATATATATATATATGTATATGTATAGAAGGTATACAGATACCAGTGCAGTTAGTATTACATACAGACCATTTCAATAGATGAAGTAGAAAGACCCACACAGAAACCTTTCGTCATAGTACTCAATAAATAACTGTGGGCCCAGTATTTTAGGGTTTCACAATTTGACACTTTGCAACTCCGGTTGCAAAGTTCTAAGACTTTCGATTTCTTGGGTCTGAAAATGATAAAAGAGGCTTAACGGGTTTGGCTCTTCTTGTAGTCTGCGCCCATCAGACCATGCCTTGTGACCTGGGCTATCTCCTTCAAGAGCGTCGCGATTTTGAGGTTTGTAAGGTTGCGATGTAACTCCAACCTTTCCTCCTTATAATCCCCGAATTTTGAGATTTTCCCCTCCATTTTCCCCAAAGATGAAATGCTAGAAATTTTTTCCCCTCAAGAGATCAATGGACCTAATTCTTTCAGGATTTTCATGAACCAAGAGTTCACAATGTAGCATCTACAAACCTCCTTGCTGCTCCAAAACCCAAACTCTGAATCAGTGAATTTCAAGGCATGAGTTGAATGGCTCCTGTTGCTTCTCATCCAATGGACGTTATTCCTCTTGAGCTTCTAAACACTAAAGGATGATCATTCTTAACTTCTGCACAGATCTATGAGATCCAACAGTCCACGAGATTTTGGTACCTTTTCTGAGGAAATTTCACCGTCCGTTCCTCTAAGGATATCTGGCCAAAATAATTTGGCATTCTACCACCGAATCTTGACTCTACGAGACGATCTTCGATCCTTGCCTAACTTTAAGTAATTCAAAGGTGCTATCCCTTCTAAGCTTTATCCCTCTAAACATCAAGGGTTCCTTCAACCTAAGTTTAGACATCACCTTTATACATTTGAGTATGCTGGTGTAGCTTGAGAATTTAGGGAAGAATAGAGTCATGGAAGGAATTTACCCACAGAAGCTTTTCTCTTCGAATAGATTAGACTGGTGTAATAATATCCTTATGGACAAAGATGAATCGTTTCTTCTCTTAAATTATAAACTTAAATGAAAATTGATTTATGTCATAGAAAAAGAATATTTTTTTTTATGGTAAATTTGAGGTTCATTACATATGGTATCATAGAAAAAGTTACAACACTGGGCCTAAACAAGGCCACATTAATTGCTTAGTATATATTTTGATTTATGAAAAAAAAAAAAAAAACTAATAAATCTTGTGGTTACAAACAAAAAGCCTTTTTGTTTTGTGTTGATTATGGCAACCCAAGAAGGTGCAAAAATCAATATGGAAGGGAATCTACAACAAGGAAATTCTAGAGATCCAAGATAGAACAGTGATGGAAGATCACCTATGGAGGTGTTGGAAACAATGAGGAACCTTATTGTTGAACTGCAGGTTTTCAAGGCTGACAATGAAAAATTGAAGAAAGCACAACAAGAATAGAAAGAGATAAATGAAGTCCTACTGCGTAGTATAGTAACCAAGAAAATTCCAAAAGATGATAAATATGACGAAGAGGTCAGCAAAAGGGCCTCCAATCATTTTGGTGCGGAAATAGAAAAAGAAGATAGTTCGTCTGAAGGGACACCTTCCGCTGATGACAAAACCATACCAGACAGAAAAAGAAAAGAAACAGACCACCTTGAAGGGGAATTTAAAAAATATTAAACCAACTATCTTTGATGGAGAATCCAGGATAGGAGAAGAAGCTAAGGCATGGTTGTTGGAAATCAAAAAATACTTCCAGATCTACAACTATTCCAGCAACATGAAGGTCAGAATGGCCATGTACAATCTGAAGGGGAAGGCTAGAATTTGGTGGCAGGACCTGAAATTGGCCAAGGGACTAAAGGATAAATAGTTGGAATGGTCCGACTTTAAGAAGTATTTCAAGAAACAATACCTTTCTTAAAGCTATTATGAAAGGAAGAAGAAATAATTTTACGAGTTATGTCTCGGACAGATGACGATGGAGGACCTTATAAATAAATTTCTGTAACTACTAAGGTTCGTACCATACATTCGGATGGATAAGGTAAAAATCCAATGATTCTTAAGCTGTTTAGCACAGGCCAACCATGAGAGAATTGAGTTTGACAGCCCCAAATCCTTGAGTGAGGTATTAAGGAAAGCACAAATGTGTTATGACCACTATAAACAGTGGGAAGAGTTTCCCAAGACTTGGAAGGATAAGAAGCAAGATCGAATGAACCCACTAAAGAAGGGATACCAGGCAGCTCCTTATCGGGTTGCAGCAAAAATTTTCCCAAGGAAGGATTTTCACTACAATCATCTAAATACACAAGGTAGTGGTAAACTGGTAAACTTGGGAGCGAAGAAGTTTGGGGACAACTCCCATGAGCCATTAAAGTGTTGGGAGTGTGGAGAACCTCATCTTAGGAGGAACATTCCATGTTTAATTGTAGCCAACAGAACTGTTGTTCACAATTTGTAGGAAGCCTCCACAGTGGAAGACGTGGGCAGAAGTTTGCATCAGATAAATGCAGTCATAGATGGTCGACAAGCTGACCACCAGTCCTCGATGGTAGAAATCGAAGGTAAAATCTATGACACTTGAATTTCTATTTTAATTGACCTAGGAGCTGTGTTAAGTTATATTACTCCCGATGTAGTAGAGTCGAATAAACTTAAGAAACAAAAGCACGTAAAATATTAGCTTGTACAACTAGCAATAGGTACTAAAAGAAAAGTAGTTAACTTTATTTCTAATCTTGAGTTCATCTTAGATGGTCAAAAGATAAGGACCAATCTGAACATCCTACCACTAGGATCTTATGATATGATTATTGGAATGGACTGGTTGAAATAATACAAAGCAGTACTAGACTGTTATACAAAGATACTTAGCTATAAAGACAATTTTGGCACTATTAGAACAACCCAAGGCATACCAAAACCTGTATCAGTCAGACAAGTTTTAGCGATGCAACTCAAGAAATGTATTAGAAAGAGATGTCAAGTTTATGCCATCCAAGTGATGAATCTATTAGAAAAAGAAGATAAGCCAAAGTTAGAAGACTTTATTGTCCTACATGAATTCAGAGACATGTTTGTAGATGAGATACCAGAATTACCTCCTAGAAGGGAAATAGATTTCTCCATAGACTTACTACTTGGATCAGCCCCTATCTCAAAAGCACCCTACTAAATGAGTCTACTAGAACTAACATAATTAAAAATACAATTACAGGAATTGTTGGACAAAGAGTACATAAGACCAAGTGTCTCGCCATGGGCAACACTAGTCCTCTTTGTGAAAAAGAAAGATGGTACTCTAAGACTATGTATCGATTATAGACAACTGAACAAAATGAATTTTAATAACAAATACCCCTTACCAAGGATAAATGATCTGTTCGATCAAGTTGGTGGGGCCAAGATCTTTTCAAAACTGGATTTACGATCCGGTTATCATCAAGTTAGGATAAAGGACCAGGACATAAACAAAACAACTTTTTGAACAAGATACGAACACTAAGAGTTTGGGGTGATACCTTTTAGACTCACTAACGCACCAACCACATTTATGTGCTTGATGAACAAAATCTTCAGTCAGTACTTAGACAAGTTCGTAGTAGTATTTATTGACGATATTCTGGTCTATTCTAAAATGAAGGAGGAACATGATGAACACTTAAGAATAGTTCTGCAAATATTAAGGAAACACAAACTATACACAAAATTTGACAAATGTGACTTTTATAAAAACGAAATACAATATTTAGGTCATGTCATTTCCTCGGAAGGTATTTCCATAGACCCGGAAAAGTTAAAATCCATTATTGAACGGCGAGTACCTAAGGATGTGGTAGATATCTGGTCATTCAAGGGAATCACCAGATATTATCGCAGGTTTATAGAAGGGTTTTCCAGGATAGCCTACCCTATCACATCATTACAAAAGAAAGGGACCAAATTTAGTTGGTCGCAAAAGTGTCAGGATAGTTTTAACAAGCTGAAAGAATTATTGACATCTCCACCCATTTTGAAGGTAGCAGACCCAGATAAAGACTTCATAGTATGTGTTGATGCAAGTAAAGATGGACTCGGTGGTGTCCTAACTCAGGAAGGGAACGTGATTTCTTACGAGTCTCTGAAATTAAAAGAACACGAGAGAAATTATGTCACTCATGACTTAGAATTGGCAGCAGTAATACATGCCTTAAAAATGTGGCGACACTATATAATGGGCAGAAAATTCCTACTATTGATGGATCATAGCGGGGTGAAATATCTGTTTAACCAACCAAACCTTAATGCAAGACAAGCAAGGTGGCTATCCTTCTTGAGTGAATTTGACTTCGAGGCCAAACATATCAAGGGTAAGGAAAATAAAGTAGCAGATGCTTTAAGCAGAAGAGTCCATGGGTTATTTGAGATAAATATCAGTAGGGCAGAAAGTGATCTGGAACAAAGAATAAGGATGACAGGTATTAACGACGGAAATTACACTAAGATGATGGAAGAATTTCAAAATAGTATCGAAAACTCAGATAAATCAGATATAAATATCGACAAGAAGGGACTATTAATATTTAAAAGCAAACTATACATACCAGATTCAACAGAGTTAAAATTAATTGTTTTAGACAAAGTGCATAAGAAACCGTATTTTGGCCACCCAGGTTACCAGAAAACAACAACAACACTTAGAAAGCTATTTTACTGACCTAATATGAAAGGCCAAAGAACAGAGTACTTGGCTAGGTGCCAAGATTGTCGGCAAGTTAAGTCCAAACACCAGCATCCAACTAGCCTATTACAACCACTACATGTACTAGAATGGAAATGGGTGACCATATCACTGGACTTTATAATAGGTTTTCCTAAAACTCAAAAACATAATGATTCTACCATGGTTGTAGTCGATAAACTTAGTAATTCTACACAATTTATTCCTGTAAAGTCTACTTTTAAAGCTATTAACATTGTTGAAATATTCATGAAAGAAATTTTTAGACTGCATGATATTCCTAAAATGGTGATTTTAGATAGAGACGTAAAATTCACATCCGGTTTTTGGAAAGAATTGTTTATAGGGCTAAATACTAATTTGAATTTTAGTATGAGTTATCATCCCAAAACAGACGGACAGACTGAAAGGAAAAACCAAATCATAGAGGATATGCTCCACATGTACGTAAGAACAAAACTGAACAAGTTGGAAGACTACCTACACCTGGTAGAATTTGCATATAACAATGGGTACCAAACTTCAGCTAAGTTGAGCCCTTTCGAAATACTGTATGGAAGAAAGTGTAAAACTCCAATTAGCTAGGACAACCCAGCTGATCGACTCATGGTTGGACCAGAGATGCTCCAAAAAATGGAGAACATAGTAAGGAAGGCACAACAGAACTTAAAAGAAGCACAGGATTGACAAAAGAGCTATGCAGATCAGAAAAGAAGACACTTGGAATTTCAAGTAGGAGACCATATCTATTTGAAGGTCAAAGCCCAAAAAAACTCATTGAAGCTAGTGAACTATGCCAAGCTGGCACCCAGATTTTGTGGGCCCTTTGAGATACTAGCTCGAATTGGACCCGTAGCATATCAACTTGCACTTCCAACTAATCTAAGAATTCATAATGTATTTCATGTTTCTTTTAAAAACAAATGTATTCATGACCCTACTCATAGGATTGATTGGAACTTGGTGCAGGTGGAACTCGAAGGCATGTTCTAGGTGGAACCGCTGCACATTCTGGACCGGAGAGAAATAGCACTTCGAAACAGAGTCGTCGCTCAGGTAAAGATGCATTGGAAGCACTTTAGTCCCGAGGAGGCCACTTGGGAGTTGGAGGGAGATTTGCAGAAATCTCATCCAATCTTGTTCCAGGAAAGGAATGAACACTGAGGATAGTTTTTTACTAAAGGGGGAAAGGATGTGATATCCCTAAAAATAAGATATTTTTGAAAGTTAAATTTGCAGGAAATTCAATTCCGTTTTTAGTAAATTCGAATTTGGAAAAGTTTTTCCATTTATGGAAATTCCAAATTCGAATTTGATACTTGTAATTAATTATTATGATTGTTGGTCAGAGTTCTGATTGGGACTCAACTAACTATTTTACTATGACACTTTTATACAAACAGAAGATTTATATTAATTGCAGGAGGAAAAATGGAACAACCATGTTAAAATTAGCTGACCATGACTCCATGAGTGGGGAACAAGTTGGAACTACCTCTGGGCTAATTATTACAAGTGGAAAATTAAAGATTTGGCCATTGGCAGCCCCTAAAAATAAGGGGTTTAGAAAGCTACGAAAATCCCCCCAAGAGAGGGAAAAAGACCTGGGCAAAATTGATATATAGAATATGCAAGGAGGCAGGACGCTGCCAAGTATTTTGGGAAAGATTTTTGAGCTCTCCTTACTGTTATGAGCACTGTTGAATAAGTGTGAGGCAAGAGGATAATTGTTGGAATTGGAGGACAGTGTTGAGGAGGAGTTTCCAAGTTCTCCCTCATGGATTCATGGTCAGGCTAGGGGGTGAATCGGACAAGTGGCTTTGGCTTCCCTGTTCTACGGTTGGGAGGAACATGGTTGTTCCCTTTGTCTTTCTGTAAAACTGTTCCATATATGTAGACTTTTCCTTCTCTGTGTGAATGATCATATCTATTTGTTGTAATGTAACTGTGTGAATGATTATTTCTCTTTGTCGTAATGTATCTAACTATACTAACTTGAGATGGATTCCATAGACGATATATGTTCATTATATGAAGTCTTATAATGAAGCAATTAAATTTGGGGATTGCCCCTCCTAAATTAAAAACTCGAGACAGAGTTATTCATGTGCAAGTGAATTGATAGTATAAAGTTGTCTATAGGAAAGGGTTATTAATTTGTAATCGTAATATCAGATAGATCTGGATTGAGTAGTTTTATACTTATAGACTCATGTATTTATATGCATATATTATTCTAGAAGAAAAAGATAGAATCACAACTCTACTTGGATCTTTATCTCTATTTTAAATAATCGCTATGGCAGAATTGAACCATTTGGGTAATGATTATAGGGAATGCCGAAACGGGATAAAATGATTTAGTATTATAGATCTAGAGTATGTCGATCCAATTTTATTTTTTTTCTAGCATTGAAAACATGACCTATCTTCAAGGTAATAACCCTAGTATTTGAGATTTTAGGATATAACGAAATCTGAATGACCCTTTTAAATTGGGCAACTGAACGCTGTGAAAAATAGAGATCAATTGGGTTTTCAACAATTACAAACACCGAACTCAAAAATAAAAGGTTTCATGTGCCAAGTTACATTAATGATTGGGGTTTTGGAGTTCAGGATGTCACGGTTATGAACACCTGACATTCAATAAATTGAAACACGGAAAGCCAAATTGTGAAATGTGAAGGGACCGTGGGCCCTGCATTTCAGATTTCAGGGTTCGGGACATCGGGGTTTACAAACACCTGTCATTCAAGCAAGATGATATGTGAAATGATGAATTGAGAAATGTGAAGGGACTGTGGGCCCTACATTTTGGGTGTCATATTTCGTGGTTTAGTAAAACAAAGGAACTCTGTGATTTTGTAACAATGTGTCCCGAATGCTGAAATGTCCACTTTGTGTTTAACCCTTTTTTTTTTTTAAATAATGCTCGGTCTTTGCTTGAATGATTCATGCATCTGATTTTATACCTCTAATTGTGCTAAGAAGAAATAATTTCCATGGATGACATCGGTGCGTTGTGAGGAGTTATAATCCAAGACTAAATTCGGGAAATGGTTCATCCTGAATCCAAACGCTAGACCAAAATTATCTACATACAAATTTAAAGAACAAATCCAGCTATAGGAGAAGATTTTATCTTTGAAATCATATTTCTAGGTAGGAGTGTCTATGTAAGGATGAACTTGAAAGATACTGAACTATTTATAGGCACCAGTTTACTTCTATAATTGAAGTTCTAGCAGACTTACCTTTGAAGAATTGAATTTGGAAGAGGCCTATAGACATAGTACTTATAGATTTAAATATATATATATATATATATATATATATATATATATATATATTTGTACAGAAGGTATATGGATACCAATGAAGTTAGTACTGTGTACAAACCATTTCAATAGATGAAGTAGAAAGACCCACACAGAAACCTGTCATCATAGTATTCAAAAAATAACTGTGGGCCCAATATTTTAGGGTTTTGTGATTCTGGACTTCTCGACTATGGTTGAAACGTTCTAAGCCTTTCGATTTCCCGGGTCCTGAAATACCGAAAGGGGCTTAACAGGTTTGGCTCTTCCTGTAGCCTCTGCCCATGCAACCATGCCTTATGAACTGGGTTGTCTCTTCGCATTGCATCACGATTTCAGGGTTTGTAAGGTTGCGATGTAACTCCAACCTTTCCTCCTTCTAATCCTTGAAGTGTGATATTTTCCCCTTCATTTTCCCTGAAAAGGAAATGCCATAAATTTTTTCCCCTCGAGAGATCAATGGACCTGATTCTTTCAGGATTTTCGTGAACCAGGAATTCACGATGTAGCATCTCCAAACCTCCTTGCTGCTCCAAAACTCGAACTCTGAATCAGTGAATTTAAAGGCACAAGATCAACGACTCCTGTTGCTTCTCATCCAATGGACGCTATTCCTCCTGAGCTTCTGAACACTAAAGGATGATTAGTCTTAACTTCCACACAGATCTATGAGATCCAATGGTCCACGAAATTTTGGTACCTTTCCCGAGGAAATTTCACTGTCTGTTCTTGTAAAGATATCTGGCAAAAATGATTTGGTGTTCTACCACCGAATCTTGACTTTGCGAGATAATCTTTGAGCCCCTCCTCCCTTTAAGTAATTCAAAGGTGCTATCCCTTCTGAGCTTTATCCCTCTGAACATCAAGGGTTCCTTCGACCTAAGTTTAGACATCGCCTTTATACATTTGAGTATGCTGGTGTAGTTTGAGAATTTAGGGAAGAATAGAGTTATGGAAGGAATTTACCCATAGAAGATTTTCTCTTCGAATATATTAGACTAGTGTAATAATATCCTTATTGACAGAGATGAATCGTTCCTTCTCCTAAATTCTAAACTTAAACGAAAATTGATTTACGTCATAGAAAAAGGAATTTTTTTTTATGGTAAATTTGACATTCATTACAAACACGAGTGATGGATTAAGGAAGATGACGTCCCTAATACCTCCTTTAAGATGAGGTTTGGACATTACGAGTTTATTGTTTTACCATTTGGACTGACAAATGCACCATGGGTATTTATGAGTTTGATGAATGGGGTGTTCTGTGAGTACTTCGACAAGTTCATCCAAGTATTCATTGACGATATTTTGATTTACTCTCGGACGACAAAGGAGCACGATCAACACTTGCGCTTGGTACTACAGTGTTTGCAAGAGCACAAATTGTATGGAAAGTTATCCAAATGCTCATTTTATCAATCGAAGATCCACTACTTAGGGCACGTCATCTTTGGTGAAGGTATCGTTGTGGATCCAACAAAGGTCAAGGCCATTATGGAATGGCTTGCATCGATGAATGTCTTAGAAGTGCATAGCTTCATGGGTTTAGTAGGATACTATCGACGGTTCGTCGAGGGATTTTCGAAGATAGCAAATCAGATCACGAAATTTCAGAAGAAAAAAAAAAATTTGTTTGGACCGAGAAATGTGCAGAATCATTTCAGAGGCTCAAGGATTTGTTGACAAAAACACCGATACTGAATATCCTAGACATGGACACAGACTTCTTGGTATGCACTGATGCATCCAAGGAAGGATTAGGTAGAGTCTTGATGCAATACGGATGAGTAATCACTTACATTTTGAGGAAACTGAGAAGGCATGAGGAGAACTATGTGACACATGATTTGGAGTTGTTATCCATCATATATGCCTTGAAGGTTTGGAGACACTAGCTTGTTGGATGAAAATTTGAACTAAAGACTGACCGCTGTGGACTACATGTTGGTTGTGGAGCCTAATTATCTTCTTGATTAAGTGGTCTTTTAATTTCAGTCATGTTTATACCCCATCAAGTATTTACACCCCAGAAGTATGTACACTCTTCCACGCGGGGGAGTGCAGGGGGGGGTACCCCCTCTGTGGGGTCCGGGGGGTCTTGGGGCAAGCGAGCCCCTAGCTGGGGTTCGGGGACAAAGTCCCCGAAGGAAAAATTTCCTTGTAAATGTATATTGTAATTTCATTGTAAATCTGGACCATTCATTATAAGGTCACATATCTAACAATAGAGATTATGTTACGGTTTTTTTCCCTAGAAGGCAACCCTCTTTTATGAGGGAAATGTATTGTGGCTATGGTTGATGGTGAATATTGTATTCTGAGATAGGAGGCTGTGAGAGAAAGAAGAGGAAGTTACAGCGGGTTTGCTATAGGTTATATCCCTTCATATGTTGGATAATAATAAAGGAAGGACCTGCCAATTTCTTTGGTGGATGTAGCCCACACTGGGTGAACCACGTAAATCTATGTCTCTATTGTATTGTGTATCTTCTGTGTTTCATTTCCGCATTTGTTTTATTTTCTTGCTCGACGGTCTTTTTTTTCTAACAACTGGTATCAGAGTGAAAGGTAACTCACAGGAATAGAGGGTTCCTGGTTCGAGTGGGAGCAATGTCGAAAGATGGAAAGTTTAAGGTCGAGAAATTTAATGGCCAAAAATACCAGTTATGGAAGATGCAGATGGAAGATTATTTATATCAGAAGGATCTATTCCTACCATTGAGCGGAGTAGCAAAGAAGTCAATGGCCATGAAGGATGGAAAGGCTCTAGGAACGATACGACTAAGCCGGACAACATCGATGGCTTTCAATATTTCCAAAGAAAAGACAACGAAGGGTTTGATGGACGCATTGGCCAAATTGTATGAAAAACCCTTGGCATCCAATAATGTATTTCTAATGAAGAGATTATTTAGTATGAAGATGTCGAAAGGTGGGTCGGTTGTAGATCATTTAAATGAATTTAATACAGTTACTAATCAACTAATTTCTGTCAAAGTGGACTTTGATGATGAGGTCATGGATGTTCTAATCTTGTGCTCATTGCCAGAAAGCTGTAACAACTTGGTCATGGTTGTAATTAACTTTTTCTCTAGTTCAAATACTTTAAAATTTGATGATGTTGTTGGTGTTATCCTTAGTGAGGAAATGCAACAGAAAAGCACAGGTGAGACATTAGGTAATGCGTTGGACATGGAGAACAGGGGAAGACAAAAGGATAGAGGAAACGGCTCAGGGAACTGCGGGAATTCTAGGAAAGGCAGATCCAAACCCAGACTTGGAAATATAGAGTGTTGTAATTGTGGGAAGAAATGACATCTGAAGAAACATTGCAGAGCTCCAAAGAAATAAAGAGATGGACAACAGGAGAGAAATCAGGAAGAAAATGTAACAGGTGATGTGTTACAAGATGCTTTGATTCTTTCTGTAGATAATATTTCTGAGTTTTGGGTAGTATATTCAAGAGCTTCATTTCATGTCACACCCCATAGGAAACATTTTCTAGATTATGTTCAAGGTGATTTTGGACAGGTTCATTTGGGTGATGATGCACCATGCAAAATTGTTGGAATGGTAAAGGTAAAAATAAAGCAACGAAATGGAAACCAATGGTTGTTTAAAGAGGTAAGACATGTTCTAGATTTAAGGAAAAATCTAATTTCAACAGGGAAGTTGGAAAGTGAAGGTTGCATATCAATATTTACAGATAAGATGTGGAAGGTCATCAAAGGATCATTGGTGATAGCGAAAGGAGAGAAGGTAGGTACATTGTGATTATGTACTGGTAATACTGACTCCTCTATCTCTTTAGCTTCTATAGGAGTGGATACAACACTATGGCATCATAGACTTGGACACATGAGTGAGAAGGCTATGCAGATACTTCAAAAACTAAATTTGTTTCCATATCTTAAACAAATTGATTTGGACTTCTATGAGCATTGTGTTTCTGGAAAACAAAAGAGAGTTAGATTTCTCAGAGTTGGAAAAGAAAAGAAGAATAAAATGTTACAGCTTGTGCATACAGATGTATGGGGACCAACTCAGGTATCATATCTTGGTGGCTCTAATTATTATGTTACTTTTATTGATGATGTAACTAGA